>BPLR01004709.1:0-100587 GCA_021605095.1 Caerostris extrusa
TTACGTGTTCCATATCCACCGAGTTCATTAGAATACGTGAAAAGCATTCAACGTTCTTTCCCATACCTTTTTTTTGAGCACTTTTATGCATTTTCCTTGCTTTTGGTGGTCAGCGCTCAAACGTATCAAGAAAACAAATGAAAATTTTAATTCACATGAATCAATTTTTTTAGCACTTCTTATTTACAACTCAATCCCAGCGCAGTGTCTCAGCTTTACTCTCTGGAGCTCAAATGCGTACCAGGAAGAGTTCTCTACACATGTTTGAAAGGGGTATAAACAGATTCAAAAGAAGGCAGAGACACGCGTTGAAAGCCGAAGAGCCCTCTGAGTCGAGACCGCAATCTCAACCAGAGCAGCTCTGAGTCACGTCAAAAAATTCAAGATTTGGTTATTGCAAACTGTTGTCGATTTACATTTAGAGACCTCCACTGATCGATGTTAGAAATTCAAAAGGATCGGTCAATTGATTTTTGACCTCTAACAGCTTCAAATCGCGATTGGTACCGAAAACAACTGAATGCGCCGGCTCACACTGCATTGATTCTTCGTGACTTTTTCGGCAAAATGACACATCATTCCACAATCACAGTATTCACACCACGCGACTTCTGGCTATTCCCTAAACTCAAAAGACCACCTGGGACACCGTTTTGAGTCGATTGAAGAGATTCAACGTGAATCGCAGAGCGTATTGAAGGCCATCCTGCCGATGACTTTTTAGCATGCATTGAGTATTGGAAAAAAAGTTGGCATAAGTGCACAGTGTCCGGACGGGATTACTTTGAAAGCAATGAAATAAATTTGGAAGAATAAATAAAGAGTTTAAAAAAAAAAAAACATAATTGATCTTACTTTTTTGGGCTCAGTAGCATAGATATAATTTTTTTAATTTCTACTTATAAAAAATTTGACTATAAGTTAGTTGCAAATGTTTTGATGTAATTAAATATACAATTTCTGATTGAACGCTAAAGTATCCTAAGTTTTTAACTGTCGAAAAGCTGACTTAGTTGCAGTTGTTTGTTTGGTTGCAGGTTGCAGTTCAGACTTGCATCGCTTTCGCGCCGAGCCTCGGTGACAAAAACTTAAATCGGTGATTATGCCGGCCCTGTGCAGCGGGACCTTGTTACGCAGAGATAAGGGCCCGGACATTGCGGGGCTTAAGGGAGAGGGCCCTCTTAATGGGGCCCTTACCGGCCCCATAAATATCTCGGCGGGAGTCCAATCACCGGGTCTTAGAATCGCATTGTTTTGGGGGACGCTCGCAGTTCGAGGGAGTTTTTCGAGCCTTACAAAAAGGTATAAAAAGAAAATAAGGAGCGATAGCAATAAAATGTCTTTTCTGACTGAATGTAGCTGTGCAATTTAAATGAATCCCGATATTTCTTTGATACCCATTTCTGGGCCGTGTATTGGGAAGCAGTTAAGGTGCCAGGGTTTAACAAGAACTCTGATAAGCGGTTTCAGTTTATGTAGACAATTGAGTTCATGACATTAATTCCCTTTATTCTTTTTGTAGTCAACTTCAAATGACAATAACATCCAGTGGTCTGAAATCTCATTAGCATTTTTTATGTTTATAAAATAGTTTCTGAATAATTTATAGTATTTTCTCAGCTATAAGACGAGTATTTTTAAGAGCTTTTTAATGCGCTTTTATTAGTTTTACCTGCATGATTGTTTGGTTGTTTGTAACTGACTCGTTGGACTCGATTTTTGCCCTACTTTAAGCGATCCGATTTAATTCAAACGTTGTAGACTTGTCAAGGATCGAGGACACTAAAATAGTTTGATAAGTTTATTATCTCATCATGATTAGGATCGCCAGGATGAGTGATTTTATTTTAACTCATGAAGAGCAATTTAACCCATGTAGAATGAAAGTATTCAATAAAGATGAAAAAGTTCGCTTTTCTCTAAGCTTTTTTTCCCTAATTCTGTTCATTCTGTTTTATTACATGCAACTGATTTCATCAGCATCTACATTTTTGAAATTTATGTTATTTTTATTTTATAATTTTAGTAAATAAATAATTCTTTTTAAGAAAAAGGGCATTTAATTATCTATTTTTCTTATTAACTCGAAGGTCATGAGACCACCACTATGTTTCAACATTTTACAATGAAGGAGCTAGTAGTTCGTTTCGCTCGTTAAAATACGGTTATCTATGCTGACCAACGTAATTTTAATCAAATGAAAATAATAAATCAAATTATGATTTAACGTAAATCATTATTTTTTTCTTACTTGGTTACTACAAATATCGAACATTACAAGAATAAGTACAAAAAAAAAAATATTTCATCAATGTCCTTTGACAAAAAACTTAAATCGGCCTTTACTTATTATTTAATTTTATTATTTATTTTTCCTTGTGTATAACACATAAACATTATTCAAAGACAGAGTTGACACGTTTTGGAAAACTAAGATTTTTTTTTTTAATTTTGATTTTTAAGGCGCTCAAGTGTTCCAAAACTTCATTTGAATCACTTAAATAATGCTTAATACTTTACTATAGAATTTTTCTAAGTTCAAAATAATTCATCTAACTTATCCAGGCAGAAACTTTCTTTAAAAGAAAAGTACTCAAATTCAGAAAAATTGTTTAACATTCTCAGAATCATTTGGGCGGTGGATTTTAGGTGTGCTGCATAAAAGCACAAAAAGAAAATTGCATAAAAGTTATTATAATATTTTATCTCGCTGTAAAAAAAGTTGCATACAAAGACATAGCACACATTTTATTAGTATATCATTGATGACGCTTTATTGACTCGACAAAAAGTGGAACATAATTTTGTTGCTGTCAAGATGAATTGCCTCATCAACTTTACCTTCGTAAACTCACCTCACTCCCTAAACCAGGGATGGGGAAACTACAGCCCGCCGGAATGTTCTATCCGTCCCGCGGATAGAACTTTAATTTGTGCGGTCAGAGACAAATTAAAAGAAATATAAATTTATATATTATATATCCATCTCCTTTTCTGCTTGCATTAAATATTTTTTTCTTCCTTTTTTTCAAAGGACTATTTTTTGTTCTATAACATATAAATATCGACGGAAATAGCAAGCGCAGGCAGCTTTCAATCGGTAAAGTTTTAAAAGCGGAAAGTTCTTTGTCAGTTATAGCTGCAGATTGGCGCCAACAAGCATTCTATTTCTCGGGGAGCAGACATATGGGAATCCAATATAGGTGAATTAGACCCCACATGTGGTAGACTACGTATTTTAAACTCCAGCCATCGGCATTTTCTTTGTGTGAGTTCTAATATTATTGACTGCGTATGGAAACATATAGCAGCATTGTGAATAGTGGTGAAATTATTAAAAGTATAGCTTAGCTAGTGCTTGTTTGGGATATTCGTAAAATATTTCATAAATAAAGTGTTTATATTATTGGTTAATAATATTATAAATATTATGGTAATAATAAATGGTTATTAATATTATTAATATTTTTAAATTTTTAGAAAAATTTATCTTGGCCCGCCAAAACTTTTTCTTCGCTTTTTTGGCCCGCGACCGAAAAAAAGTTTGCCCATCCTGTCCTAGAACAATCGGGTTTATACCAAACTCCTCCAGATTCTTCACTAGTAAGTCGTACCATTTTGAACATACTCTCAACGCTTCTCTATCAAATTTGCTATCAGCGCAAACACGCGTCAGAACAATTGAAGACGAGAGTGAACCACAGAAAAGCGAAAGCAGATTCATGATGATATTAAAATCTACTTAAGATCTGCTCGAAGATGTTATAGTTTTTTTTTTTTTTTTTTTTTTTCAAGGTTGAAGAGGATTCAGATGATGTATTCAAAGCAAACACCAAACTAACAACATTTTAGGGAACGTAAACTTTAGACAATGTTGAGCCAAGCTATTCTGTTCTAGTAAAACTTTAACATAAATTATATATATATATATATATATATAAGTTCATCCAAAGTTTAAAACATGTTTAAAAGAAATGAAAAACAACAACAACAACAAAAACACGTAACGTTCAAGTTTGTCGCCTTCAGGGCGAACTTAAGTGGAAGAACTTAAAGTTGTTGTTGTTGTTTCTTATCCCACTTGGCCAGCCAAGCCCACGAGTCCATATGTACTCATGATTGAAGCGCAAGGAAGCAGCTTCTGTTGTGATGGAGCACCCGTAGGTAGAAGTTTGACTTTGGCTCCGTAACGTTCTTACAGTCATAGGAGACCGGGACCTACGGCTTAAAGTGGATTCCGAACCACTACGAACATCCATGGCACCGCCGGTATTCGAACCTGAGACCTAGGGGCACCGAGCGCCAGAGCGCTAGACACTCGGCCATTCAAGTCCCAAATTTGTGAATGCCAACGGCGCGCGGTGTTCCCAGGTGGTCACCCACCCAGTACTGACCGCGCCCAATGATGCTTGATTTCGGTGATCTAACGAGAACCGGTGTATTCAGCATGGTATGGCCGTTGGCTAGAACTTCTTAAAGTGGGTGGGATATTATCCAATTCAGTCTCTGTAATCAGAATGCCAGACGCCAACGACGATAGTTGTAACTGTGGCAAACCTATCTGAAGTTAGCACATTGTTTCCTTTCAGTCTTTGTCTTGCATAGGATCTGTGTGCTTGTCTTAGCCACTTATTTCTCTGTTTGAAAAATGAAGGGAAGAAAATTCTTATAGTGCAAATTACAAACAATAGGTAATCGTGTTTTCTAAAGACGTTTTGCTTTCTCTTTGCTAACCAGGTGCTCATTTCGCCAGCATCAAAATGTGTCGTTTTGGCGATGATGCATCACATGCAAGCCACTTCGAAAATTTAAAAACAAACTCATCTACACAAAACGAATCACTCATTTCATTTAATTTGTGTAATTTTTTCATTAACTTAATAAATGTAATCTAAAGAATTGAAAAGTACTATTAAGAGATATTTGATGGTGTATGGCATGCGGCCGTCTAAGGAAAAGAGTTTTGTGTGTGTCCTGGTTTTTTTCTCGGAGATTTGTATATCCATATATAAGCTACCCCTCAAAATTTAGTAAAAGCCAAACAAATTAATGTTTTATACATGAAAACATACTCTATAACTGGTAGGGATGAAAAGTTCGTAGGCTGACACATACTATTAGTATTAAATTCATATGATTTTTAGTTAGCCCTAACCTTCAAAAGACACGTGTATAAATTTGACAGCTGTTGCACTATTAGTATGTGAGTTGTAGCATTTTTAGTGTTCATCACGTGCAGTCCACTCGGCTGACTGTCGACTGGACTCCGGTGTGAAAGGATGAAGCCATGTTTCATCCATTGTCACATATCGACGCAAAAATTCTGCTTTTTATTACGATTGAACAGCTCCAAACACTGCTTAGAATCATCGATTCGTTGTTGTTTTGGGTCGATTGTGAGCTCTGCGTGGCACCCACTTTGAACAGAGCTTTCGCATATCCAAATATTCATTCACGATGCGTCCAACACGTTCCTTTGATATCTTTAGGGCCTCAGCTGTCTCAATCCACTTCACTTTACGGTTATCAGAAATTATTTTGTGGACTCTTTTTTTGATGTTTTCGACGGTAACAGCCTCTTTGGGGCGTCCACTGCGTGTATCGTCCTCGGTGCTCCTTTCGCCTCGTTTAAATTGAGCAAACCACTTCTCTACGGTTGATTTTCCTGGTGTAAAGTCCGAATAATGTTTATCAAGCCAAGTCTTGGCTTCAATAGTATTTTTTTTTCCAAAAAGCAATGCTTTAATTAATACACTAAATTCCTTTTTTATCCATTTTCAAACTAACAAAAGTTGCTTCACTAAAACTGCTATAACTCACATACTAATAGTGCAACAGCTGTCAAATTGATACACGTGTCTTTTGAAGGTTAGGGGCTAATTAAAAATCATACGGATTTAATATTAGTAGCGCCATCTATGGGTCAGCCTACGAACGTGTCAGCCCAACTGTTATGTGTGTTAAAATCAATGTTTGCTACATGTCTACATCAATGTGTGCTCATGTGAAAAATCCTTGGAATCTAGTTAGGGACAGAAATTAAATATCGCTTTGCAGAAAGCTGAATGAATAATGAATTGTGATTATTATTTATTTTATTGTCAACTGTGATTATTACTGTTATTTATTTTATCAATAATATTAAAAAATCATACTTTTTATAATTTACGAAATAAAAATCCAGAAAACTACAAATAAAAATTCAAACTGTTTGAGGAGAAAAGCCAGCCATCGACCCTGCCTGAAATGTGTCGCTTTCATTAAAAAAGGCCGAATTAGAAAAAAAAAAAAAAAAGTGTCATTCGGCAGGGATAAAATGTTCAATAAAAAAAAAAATAAAGGATTCATTTTCGAAAAAAAATAAATAAATAAAATAAAAATAAAGGATTCACTCGTGATTTTGATGGAAGAATGTTCGGTCGAGTTGACGTAAAATAACGAGGAAAGAAAAAATCGTCTGCCACGAGGGATGGCGGGAAAAAACGACGCCTCCGTTTGACACCGACCCGGCGCTAAATGAAGCCATTCTCCCGAACCCAACCTCCACGGGGGATGAGGCCGATTATCGTTCGCCGCGAATGAAGAACGACCCTCGATCCTTCTTTCGACACCTCGCCCACCCCACCCCCGCGATACATATTTTCACCACCTCTCCACCCACCCCCGCACCCCACCCCGGGGGTATTAAAACTGATCGTTGTGACAAGCGAGCAGTTAATGGAGTTACCGCCACTTTTTGACAGTCTCCTTTCTACCCACCCCCTCCCCGCATTCGATCTGGAAAAATTCTCTCCAGGGAGAAGAAACTTCTTCTTCATCTCTTCCTCCCCCCCCTCCCCCCAAGTCTTCGTCACACGTGTTTGTTTTTAGTTATGAGCTCTTCTCCGCCGCGGGCTGTTTGCTGCAAATAAAATCAGACGCTCAACGTTAACGTTAACTCGGAACGGTTTCAGGCGTATTGGCCACCCCCAGCGTCTGTCTCGAGGCCATCACTGGAGACTTTTGGGGCCCCGGGGCTGCAAATGATGAAGGGCCCGCATCTTTTTACTTTCTTCTTTTATGGTGATGATATATCATTCGCCTAATCATTAAAATAGCTTTCTTATTGTAGATTATTACGGAGATCCTTGGCCGCGTAGTCCCTTCATTGTAAAATGTTGAAACATAGCGGTGGTCTCATGTCCTTTGAGTTTATAAGAAAAATAGATAATTAAATGCCCTTTTTAAAAAAAAAAAAAAAATTACTTATTTAATAAAATTATAAAAGGAAAAATAACAAAAATAGCTTAAAAATAGCTTAACAAAAATAGAGACAAAATAGCTTAGGAGAAAAGTGAACTTTTTTCATCTAGGTATTTTTAAGGAATTAATTTAAAATATTTAAAACAGTGCGAGGTCTTTTGCTATGTTGGCGGGAAGAAATATCATAATCGTAATTTTGTAGGATGTTTAATACGGGGGGGGGTATGGATGTTTCGCATACCATCATAGAATTGAGTAGAAATTTTGTGAACAAATTGTCTTAAACTTGGAATCGAGAGAGCTCGTCTAATAGCGTCATTACGAAAGTACCAGGGTGAATTCGTTAACATTCTCATTAAAATAACTTTATACACTTTAATCAGCAAGATTGCAACAACACGACAATTCTCGTAGCACTCGTTGTAAGCCACGCAGATATATATTCACCTCCGATTGTATGGAATGGCAAACAACCGGTTTAAAAGGCGAAAATGGAAGAATCGATAACTTGCGTTAATGAAACCATTTCGCAAAAACTATTTCGAAAGAAAAACTGCAGTAGTTATTGTGAATTTTTTATCTAATTTTTATTTTAATATTACGTATTATAAGGTATTAATGACTAAAAATTATTTTATCCCTATATAACCCTATCAATATTTTTAAATCACCCCGAAAATATCTTTCTCCTATGACTCCGCTCTATTAAAATCCATCCGATTTTGTCGCTTTCGAATTTGTTGAACTATAGGCTGATCGCTGTGTTTAATAGCTGAGAACCAATCATAAGAGGTAACGCTAATCTAAGAATTAGAAAACATTTGAATAAGAAAACAAAGTGCCTTTCGAACTTTGATTCCGCTTATTATACTTAATGTTCTTCTAGAACAGGGGTCTCCAAACTTTCCAGCCTTAGGGCCATACTGTTTACCCAGTAAGTACGAAGGGCCAACACCGTTTTAGTTTTTCTGCCATTATCTATAATTTCTAGACTAGTCGTCGAGTACGCACTCTGAGCGAGCATACGCTTGCTAAATTTGCTGGTTCAATGACTACAATTATTGTGTGTATCGATACGACCGTGACACTTGACAGCATCTAGTGGTTAGAGCGGAAATACGTAGGTGTAACTACCGAGGGTAACCGCGGGATGTTCACTAGTTTATAATGTTAATGGGATTCATTTCAATTATTTGTTAGTTGTTATGCTGAAGTTAAATTTCCTGCGTATTATGCTTGTCATTAAGCTTAAGCAAAAGTCAAGTCAACAAAACCGAGTTGTTATCATTCTGTGTTTTTATCTAACTTATTACAGCAACAAGCTATTCGATGTCGCGGGCGGATGGATGACACTGGCGGGCCAGATTTGGCCCGCGGGCCGTAGTTTGAAGACCCCTGTTCCAGAACATGCAATTGCAGGATTCCATCAGGATACTCTCGCGAGAGTTCTGGTAATCCTTAGCTATATGCAGAAACTGTTCCTCTAATCCGGCTATGTTGTGATGCCATCTGGTGGCAAGGTTGGCATCAGCGATTACTCATCACTACAAAGAAATCTTGAAAACGAAAAACGTGTACACATCGTGCTGGGCTTACGGCAGTGGTTCTCAGAATGTGGGGCACGACTTTAAAGGGAGGGCGATTAAATTAAGCTGAACTTCGATGGACTTTTAAGCATCATAAAAAATTTTTTAAAAATTTAAAAATCACACAGAAAAATGTAGAATTGAATTTATGTATTAAATTTTTTTTTCCACCAAACAATGTACCACACTGTTTTTTTTTTTTTTTTTTGTTTTTTGGGGGGGGTAAAGTATCACATATGTATGTATATCGATGTTTGGAATGTATATATCCTGAATCAAACATATGATTTTTGTCCTGAAAATCCCTCAGGAACGGAAAAGCTAAATGAACGCGAATGAAACCGCTGGGTATCCACTTGTAAAAATACTAATGAGATTTGTGTAATTGTCCTTTTCACTGATAATAGTTTGTGGTTGTGGATCAATTTTACCTCTAGATGTCGTCATGTGTCACGCTCGTATCGATACACACAATAGTAATTGAACCAGCGAATTTATCAAGCGTACTCGGTGACTAGTCTAGAAATTATAGGTAATGTCAGAAAAATTAAAACGGTTTTGGCCCTCGGTACTTACCGAAGTAAACAGTACGGCCCTAAAGCTGGAAAGTTTGGAGACCCCTGCATTAGACTGTCAACTGCGCTTTTATTAAAAAGGTTATCACTCAATTTCTGGGTGTATTCTGCTTGTGGATCCTAGGGGATTCCTTTACGGGGTTCAGAATATTTCAATTGTTAATAAAATGCAATCTTGATTCTGCTAAAATAAACTTCAAAAGTTCTACAATCTGCTGCGATATTCGATGGTGAAAAAGAGGAGCGTCTTTATGGGGGAATAGTCGAGAAAGACTGAGATTAGAGAAATGCAGCTTTCTTCGTGTGCAGTACATTGCAAAATAGTTTCAGTTGCAATTAGTTGTAGTGGTTAGAGACAGGGTAGGCGTATCTATTCTCAAAAAGCTAAACACATCTTTCAGTGAATCATCAGATCCCCATACAGTGGATCCCCGCCCCATGTCGACCTCAAGGCGAATGAAATGGCAGATGCATTGGCCAAAGCGGATGCTAGTGAGGTATTGGTTCCACTTGAGCCCTTTATCTACAACAGAGATCTACTCACAATCTATGTTAAATGGAAAAAACAATTTGGTCTACTCCCCCAGTGCACCACTGGTACCGGGACCATCGACCTGGCGGTACTCTGGCACTTAATTGTGACAAACTGCAATCCCCCGCTTGATCAGAACAACGACTTTCTCGGATGGTTTGAAAGCTTTCGACACTTGCACCAAGTGCTCCTCTGAGCAGGCTTCTCCATCTCACATATTGGCGTGCCACGGGCTCATATGCCTGGATCTCCTTGACAGTCCGTTGATGGTCTTGGACTTCCTTCGGGTGTTTGGATTCATGGACCTAGTCCAGCCTCACTGGTTGTAGTGGTTAGTAGGAAAGTAAAAATAGTTTTGATGTTTTTTTTTTAAATATATTATTAACTATGTGTTTTTAGAAAGGAGGGGGAAGGGGGGCTGCATGAGAAAATAGAAAAATAGTAAATCTTCTGAAATTACTTTTTAAAAAAAAAAATGTATTTTTACGTAAAATAAAAAAAAATATATAATATAATAAAAAAGCAAATGAAGATTTTCAAGCTGGCCATTTCATTCATTTTATGGGTGTTTAAAAATTCCATTCGATTCTTGTAATAATAGAGTCAAAACGTTTTTAGTCGAGTTGTTTATATTGATCGTATTTTTTTCATGTCCCTGTTTAAAATTGTTTATTTGTCCCTAAACAGGCTAGTGCGTTTTTATGTTTTGTAACGGCAACATTTTGAGCATTTTAATATATCTAACAGCAACATCTTTGCGCATTTATAGTTGCATTATTTCGCAACAACCCTATCTGCTTTATTAAGAGCAACTGTAAAATGAAACAGGTTTCTGCCAACAAATATCCTAGGAAAAAAAAAATAAAATAAAGATCTATATAACAATCTTTGACTTGACTTTGAGATTTATGCTCGCGTTAGCTGCTTTATCTGAATTTACTCTTAAGTAGAAATCAGAAAAAAGAAATAAGAAAAGATAATACAAATAAAAACAGATCTTCAGATAATCAGTAGACTTTGACTGATTCCAAATGTATTAATGAAGAATCACCGAAATATAACAGTGCGGTATCTAAAGTATATATAATAGGTGGACTGGAAAGTTCGTAGGCTGACAGATGGCGCTACTAGTATTAAATCCGTATAAATTTTAGTTAGCCCTAACCATCAAAAGACACGTGTATAAATTTGATAGCGGTTGCACTGTTAGTATGTGAGTTATAGCATTTTTAGTGTTCATCACGTGCAGTCCCCTCGGCTGACTGTCGATTGGAGTCCGGTGTGAAATGACGGAGCCATGTCACCTATCGACGCAAAAATTCGAGTTTATTACGATTGAACAGCTCCAAACACTGCTTAGAATCATCCATTTGTTGTTGTTTTGGGGCGATTGTGAGCTCTGCGCGGCACCCACTTTGTACAGAGCTTTCGCATATCCAAATATTCATTCACGATATGTCCAACCGTTCCTTTGATATCTTTAGGGTCTCAGCTATCTCAATCAACTTCCCTTTAAGGTTATCAGAAATTATTTTGTGCTCTTTTTGATGCTTTCGTCGGTAACAGCCTCTTTGGGGCGTCCACTGCGTGCATCGTCCTCGGTGCTCATTTCGCCTCGTTTAAATTTAGCAAACCACTTCTCTACGGTCGATTTTCCTGGTGCAAAGTCCGAATAATGTTTATCAAGCCAAGCCTTGGCTTCAATAGTATTTTTTTTTCGCCAAAAAGTAATGCTTTATTAACACACGAAATTCCTTTTTATCCATTTTTTCAAACTAACAAAAGTTGCTTCACTAAAACTGCTATAACTCACATACTAATAGTGCAACAGCTGTCAAATTGATACACGTGTCTTTTGAAGGTTAGGGCTAATTAAAAATCATACGGATTTAATACTAGTATCGCCATCTATGTGTCAGCCTACGAGCTTTTCAATCCACCTGTTAGCTACGTAATATTAGCTATTAATTGAAAAGGCAAATAGGTTGTTTAAAGGCAAAAAAAGGACGAACGAATACGTAAACGAATGGGGCTCCTGGCAATTTTGAAAGAATGAATATTTAATACTTATTGCAGAATTTCTTTAAATGCATTCTCCTTTTGAGGTTTTAATTCCTCATAAATAAATTTTATGAGGATTTTTTTATTTGTTTCAAATTTTAAAATTATTTTCATTAACTCCTCAGAAATTTTCTTTCTCTCCTATTATGCCACATTGAAGTGCCCACTTAATATAATATACTGTGTATCCTTAAATATAAATCATATTCTCTTAAATAAAATAATATTCCTTATGTTATACTATATCACCTTAAACCAAAGGTATTCCAACGTGTGGTATTTCAGAGAAATAGGTGTCATATAAAAATAAACACAGTTATTCTTTTTCTTGTCAGATGAAAAACGACAATGTCTTTCATTGAAACATTTAGGGATAAAATGTCCACAATTGCTTCTGATATGGCAGAAAACGTTGAAAACTCCCAACGAGGAGTCTGGAAGAAGCCTAAAAAAAATGGCGCAATTGCTATTAAACGTCCTCTTTTCTGAAAAACAGTGACTGCAACGCCCTTCGCCAAGGCATTCGATCGCGAGCCCTATTCTAAACCACTCATCAGTGGAGCTAATAATCATTTAATTATAACTTTTAATTCAATCGATTGCTCATCACTTTTGTTTTGGTTTGATATCGCTTCAATGTAATGTTTAAACATGCTACTCTTTTACATAAATACACTTAAAAACATAGAGAAAAAAAAAAAAGGAAAGAAATAATAGAGCTAACTTTTAAGCTTTAGAAGCATCCAAGTCAATTCTAATGATAAATCTTTTTTTTTTTTTTTTTTTATGAAAAATTTCTGAAATTAGAAAGAAAAATTAAATTTATTAAAAACATTTTAAATTAAAAATTAAAAATTCAAAAGAATCGAACTGAAGATCTATTGTTTTTTTTTTTATTTTGTTCCCCCCTCCCCCTTTTGTAAAGAAACCCAAAAGATTAAATGGCGGAAGATAAACAAAGAATAAACAAATAAGTACGGATGGAGTTGAGAGCACATTTACTTCTGTTCGGTTGGAATTCCGAGCGGATGAAATTTCGGGAGAGAGAATTCGCTAAAGGGAGAGCCCCAACCCCACCCCCGCTTTGTTTTCGAAGCAGAGCAGAAAATAAATGAAGATTTTCTCAGTCAACGTGATCTCATTTCGTTTACTTTCGCGTTCGTGCCACCCCACCCCCACCCCCTGCTTCTGCGATCGGCCGGTATATGACGTCACGTGGACATGATCCGTTAGCACGTCCGATGATCTCTCGGGCATACCAAACACCCCCTACACCCCCAAACCCCCTACACCCCTTTTCTCATTCCGGCGGTGAAACGAAAAACAGAAGCAGGTATCACGTGATAATCTACACGTGAGGAACACCCGCATCACGTGACCTTCGCAAAGGCACGTCCCGTGCCCGTGATTGGAGGGTAGCTCACGAAGGCGGCGCGACGCGTCACGTGCGTCACGTCACGATGACACCACCCCCTCACGTCGACCTCTTGATGAGAACGTGCGGTTTTTTTTGGGGGGGTAGATTGTTTTAAACGGAAGAGAAACCGAGAGCTCTCTCATTTGTGCCGAGGCATAATACTAATCCACAAGCACCACAGGCGATTTTCGTTACTGTCATTGCTTTTCAGAAACGAGGTGACTCGATGGCGATTGTAATAATGATTGTCTGGTCAATTGTCTTAGTGTGAAAATATCTGTGTGGACGGATTTGCAGAGGGAGGGAGAGAGTGTAGGGGATGAAAAACGGAATGAGTGAAACAGTATAGAAACAGAACGATGTTAACTTTCGCGATGTTCACAGTTGAAAACACTTGTTCACATTATATAAGATGAAGCAAACATAACACTGATTTGTTGGACGTGAGATATTAAATTTGGGAAACTTACTTTCCATAATGATTTGTAAAACTATAACATTGCCATATAGAGAAACAACTGCTTGAGATGATTGTTAGATTGCAACTCGATTAATTTAACCTGCAAATCTGACCTCACTGATTCACACTTTACGTTGAAAGGCACGGTAAAAATATCCAAATAGAGAAAGTAAAAAAATCATCAATCGTTTGAAAAAAAAAAAAAAAAAATTTCTTTTAATCGAAATAGAAAAGGAGATGTGTCTGCTCCCCGAGAAAGAGCTAATGGTTGTTGACGCCAATCTACAGCTATAACTAACAAAGCTACAGCTATAACAACTTCCGCTTTTAACACTTTACCGATTGAAAGCTGTCTGTGCTTGCTATTTCCGTCTTTTATGTTTTGTAGAACAAAAATAGAGAAAGTAAAATGATCATCAGTCCTTTGAAAAAAAGGAAGGAAAAAATATTTAATCAAAGTAGAAAAGGAGATGGATATATAATATAAAAATATATATTTCTTTTTTAATTTGCCTCGGACCGGCAAATTAAAATTCTATCCGCGGGCCGGATAGAACCTTCCGGTGGGCCGGAGTTTGCCCATTCCTGCTCTACACGATTATACGTTCAGTTTCCTCCTTATCAACACTTTTGAAGTGATTACCGTTTGAAACTGGACAGTAAAATGTAACACATCATAACTGGTTGCCACAGCAAATCACTGAATTTCTATCAAAGATGCCGTCGTGGGTGGTGTTCGCAAAAGTGCATTGGTGGCCGTTGGACTCACGTTGTCTGTCTGCATAAGTCTACATTAGAATTTTTGGATTCCTATCTGAACCGTTTCTGGAGACCCTTGATCAGTGCATCTGGAACCCCAGATATAATCTAAAACTCCCTCTCTTCTTTCAACCTTCCTCTACACCAGGGGTCTCCAAACTACGGCCCGCGGGCCGAATCCGGGCCGCCAGTGTCCTCCATCCGGCCCGCGACAGCTAATAGCTTATGGTTGCTGTAATAAGTTGGATAAAAAAAAGACAGAGAATGATAATAACTCGGATTTATTGAATGGCTGGGTAAAAGCTTAATGACAAGCATAATACGCCGAAGATTTGACTTAAGCATAACAACTAACACATAATTGAAATGAATCCTCCCGCCACTGAGTTACATACATCAGTGGAACACGAGCTCATGTTCAATATATATATATATATATATATATACACAATCCAGTCACATTAATGTGACCACCTGTCAAAAGTCAGAATAGACACTCTTGTATATTCTGGCTTTAAGTGGAGTGTGGTATTGAGTGGAATTCTTTATATACACTCCACTGCAATGTTATTCATAACTTTCCGACTAGTAATTAAGTTAGGTTTTTATTGTACGCTTTTTATACCCTTTTTTTTTTTTTTGTAAGGAAAACAAAAGGATTAGAAATAAAAAATATAAAAAATAAAAATAAAAATTATAAAATCGAAAATAAAATAAAAATTATAAAATCGAAAATAAAATAAAAATTATAAAATCGAAAATAAAATAAAAATTATAAAATCGAAAATAAAATAAAAATTATAAAATCGAAAATAAAATAAAAATTATAAAATAAAAATGCAAATAAAAATTATAAAATAATAAAATGAATCATGGTTCTGAGATCGGTCTTTTTTTTTTTTTGTGAGGACATGTTTACAATTTTACCTTTCAGATTCACTCATTGGCTCCCACCGTTCAACATAATCCCTTCAGTGTGTTGGTAAACAAGTTTGTTTACGTTATTCAATAGCAATATGGCATCGGCAACGGGTCCCTCATTGTACCCATTGTATTAAATTGTATTATATTGTTTTTAACTTCTTTTATTTTGCATTTTACTTTTATATCATTAGTATTTTTTTTTTTTTTGTATACCACTTTAATATGAATTTTTAGAAACTTTTATCTTTAATTTACTAACACTAATTAAGCAGCCAATTAGAACTCTAAGCCTATCTATGAATTAAGATGAGGAGGTTTAAGGGGTATTTCCCCCTGCTGGTACTCTGTAAACGGTACGCCAGTTGCCAGTACCGCTGCAATGTGCTGCCACCTGCCTTTTGTGATGGGTTATTTCACGTTGACGTCCAAAGTAGGTGGTGGTCACATTAATGTGACTGGACTGCGTATATATATATTGTCCTTCCATTTGCTATTAATGAGAGAATTCGTTTAAATCTGTTGCAGAAGGTTACGCACTTTGCAGATGTGTTCAACCCTATGTGTTAAAATGCGTTGTTACATTTTTTATATGTCTCGTCATTTTGTATTTTTTAGTTGTTTGTGTACAAGAGCCTGAATGGCCGAGTGGCTAGCGCTCTGGCGCTCGGTACCACAGGTATCGGGTTCGAATCCCGGCGGTGCCATGGGTGTTTGTAGTGGTTTGGAATCCTCTTTAAACTGTAGGTCCCGGTCCTAATAGGATCGTAGAGCGTTTGCGGGGGCATTGTTACTCCGTGGCTTATCTTCAAGTTACACGCACCCTCTCGGTAATGCAAAGTGAGTAACATCTGTGCAGATCTTTCCTTAAGGCATCCAGGTATGTATCCAGGCATCAAAGACCAAGTTGTCTAAGTGTTTTCCAGCTACATTAAAAAAAAAAAAAAAGTTTAAAGAGTTTAAAACTTAATACTAAAATGAAGTAACACAGATTACTCTTATATTTAATAAGATAATTTGGCTATTTTTTTTTCTCTCTTCTCAATCATGTGGAGTATTGACAAGTGGCCAGATTCAAAAAGAGATGCGTCATAGGGGAGGAAATGTCATAAGAAGGGATTTTAACTGCAGGAAAAGGCTCTTAATTTTTATTAAATAAAGTTTTAGATGACGCGATAGGAAAAGAATAGCTGTATGAAAAAAATTCACATAAACCACTAAACCGCTTTCTTACAATGTAACTCTGCTGTCTGATGGCCAATTGGCAAGTGTTCTGGCTTTAGTTACCACAGGCTTCAGGTTCGAATCCTGGCTGGGGCTTGGATGTTTGGAATCCACATTAAACTATAAGTCCCGGTCTAATTAACATAAACTGTGCACAAAATGACCGTAGAACGAAAAACTAACCCCCACCCCTACCCCTCCGCAAGTCATCGATTCGTCTGTTTCCGTCGTTCAACAATATTTTTTTCAGCAAACAATGTGCAATACTAATTTTTGTATTTACCATTACATGCCATGCAAGGCCTGACTATAATTAAATTTTCAAAATTGTGTAATAGAAATGTTCAGCTGATTTCTTTGGATTCAATCTTGGAACTACCCATGAAGACTTCAATATCTTTGAGTCTTCCCTAGTCTGAAATATTTTTTTCTGCTTTGGTATACGACTTTTGTTTCGTATACGACTCGCAGGCGTCAGGGTGACTCTTGTTATTTTTATTGCTACAGCTTGTTATTTCTATTGGCAAACACTCATTTGATTTATGATACGTATTCGCTTGGAAAAAGTAGGATTTACTATTATTTTTTTTAAAAACTCTTTATGTATTCTTCCAAATTTATTTCATCACCTTCAAAATAATCCCCACCGGACACAATGCACTCATGCCAACTTTTTTTCCAATCCTCAATGATTGCCTTCAAAGCGCTCACCGATTCACGTTGAATCTCTTCAATAGGTGTCCCCGGGGTGGTCTTTTGAGTTTAGGGAATAGCCAGAAGTCGTAAGGTGTAAATGCAGTGGTTGTGGAGCGATATGGGTTTCATTTTTGGCGAAAAAGTTACGAACAACCAATGCAGTGTGAGCTGGTGCATTCAAGTGTTTTCGGTACCCATCGAGATTGGACGTGTTTGGGGCCCAAAATGGAATGGACCGATCTTTTTGAAATTCCAACATCATCAGCAAGGTCTCTAATTGTAAATCGACGGTTTGCAAGCACGAAACCTTTAATTTTTGGACGTGAGTTTCGTCGGTTGAGGTTGGTGGTCGACCAGAGGGCTGTTCGTCTTCGTCGCGTTCACTGCCTTCTTTGAATTGTTTATACCACTTCTAAACATTTATTTCCGATATAGGAATTCTCACCGAATGCCTTCTGCAACATTCTGTACGTTTTCGCAAACAAAATTTAATACAGTAATTTCTTTCCTCAATGAATTCAGACATTTCAAAAATCGTCGGAATCCGTTTTAGCGTCTCACAAACCAAGCGTAACTCAAGCACTAATAAATATTTTGACGTGAAATTTCACACAGATGTCTCAAGGACAGTGTCACCAACCTTAAAAAGGAGAGGGGAATTGAAATTCCATAACCCCCAGGAATTTTAAATTGAAAATTGGTTTTACTTTTCGGGCACAGTAGTAAGTAGATGTGTTCGATTAAAAGAATACTTTTTCTTATTCAAAACCTTTAATTTGCCAGCGATTGGGCATTTTAACTTCTCCAGCGACCTTGGGCGGAACGTAAATCATGATTTGGCGATTTCGCGTGCTGTTTCCTTCCGTGAAAATCGCCTGAGAGGGGGAAATGGTAAAAATAATTGTTTGTAAGAGGGAAACGAATCTAGAAAACTGCATCCCATATAATCGTAATACTGATGTCAAACTAATAATAATAATAATAATATATCATCATCAGTGGCGCAAAAGCCCCATGGTGTGCCAAGACAGTCTGCCCGCCGGCAGATTTCTAGACGTAGATGATTCTTTTTACGGGACAGGGTTGTCAGCCATATGCCAAACGCTCTACGATCATATGAGACCGGGACCTACGGTTTAAAGTGGATTACGAACCATTACAAACACCCATGGCACCGGAGGGACCCGAAACCTGTGGCACCGAGCGCAGGAGCGTTAGTCACTCGGCCATCAGTCCCCCATATATATATATATACATTGTTTTTAAATGGTAAATATGAAAAAAAAATAAACATTGTTTCATACTTTTTAATACAATATTGTCCTGGTATGAGTCAACAAGGGATGAAAATAAGTAAGAATAAAAGTTGTAGTTGTATTTAAGTTGTAGATTCTGCGCATGTTGAAAAGATTTGTACTTAAGATATTCACACATTTTGATACTTGAATGGTATGTGCCCTTTATTTAAAGGTTGCTTTTCTTTTATTTCCAGGTAATTTTGAGTCATTCCTCACAGTACGTTTAGCACCTTACATTAAAGTACTCCGCAGCAAGATAGATGGGGCACAAGACCCAAGGATAGGAGCTAAAACATAAAATAAATATTAAGGTACCAAAAATTTGAAAAAAAAAGTATGTACAAATATGGATATTTACACGTTGCAATTTTCACACGAAAATGGCTGCAAATGAAAAAAAGATAAAAATATTGAACGGTGTTGTTATGAATTTTAATAATGATTAATCATAATATTTAATATGATTATTCATATATATAATAATGATTAATCATAATATAATTAATCATAATATTATTATGATTATTATTAATATATTATTATTATTATAATATCATAATATAATTAATTATAATAATGATTAATCATAATATTTAATAATTATTAATTATAATTATAGAGTATAATTGATATAAATAACAGCCCCCAAAATAAAACCTCTATCCAGATATTTCAAATAGTTTATGGTCAGTAACGTTCAAAGATAAATAAAAAATATCTCGATTATTTCCAAGAAATATTTTTTTAACAATTTCAACATTTTTTTTTGTTTTTGCGAAAATCAAATATTGACTTTCAATAAAAATTGAAAAGAACAGAGCACTATTCAGTAACAAAAGAGTTTGTGTCAAATAGTCGGCCTTTTTCACTCTTTATTCACGACGAATTCCGATTGAAAGGTTCCAACAAGGGTTGCCATGTATAATCATTTCCGAGGTTGATGCTGCGCAGTTTTAAATTTTTTTGTAGTATAATTTTTAAAAGAGGTCCAACTTTTCCCTTTGAATTAATTTATTTTTATCCATTGCATGACCAAAAATCACAGATAAAGTGTTGTCAGTTTTATTATAATCCAATAAAATTAAGAGTGAATTTTTGCTTTTGTACATTTTGTTGATGAATCTTATTATATTCTTAAATACTCTTAATATTAAAGAAAAATTATATCTAATTATTCATTTCTGTAAGCTTTCCACATTGAATTCTGCATTGCGTACAACTGCCTGAAAAGTGTACCAAATATTCATTTCTGTAAGTTTTGCCCATTGAATTCTGTCTTATGTACAATTGTCTAAAAATAATACTAACTACTTATTTCTGCAAGCTTTCCACATTGAATTTTACGTGTAACACAAATGTAATCCAATATGTAAATCCAAATGTAAATCCAAAATGTAAATTAGAAGTCAAACATGTGTCGAATTTTTTTTTAATGTAATTTGTCGGGTGAATACGAAATAAATGAGCGAAAATTTCTAATCATTTTTTTTAATTAAATAAAACTTTAATTTCCGTTGGTAATGCTTTCAGAACTGAATCGCAATAGTGTTTTCAACGATGAAACCGATGGCCTGTCGGCAGAATTAAAATGAACATCTCATCCACTGAACAAGAATTGAGTAATGTATTTACCAGTTTTTGCGTCTGCATTGGGTCAAACCATATTAACAAGGTCAGGGGGTTTAAATTTTTTTTTTTGGTAATATAATTTTAAAAGAAGTCCGTTTTTTTTTTTTTTCCTTTGAATTCATTGATTTTTATCCATTGCATGACCAAAAATCACAAATAAAGTGTTGTCAGTTTTATTATAATCTAATAAAAGTAGTAGTGAATTTTTTCCTTTTGTACATTTTGTGGATGAGTCTATTCTATTCTTAAATATGCCCAATGCTAAGAAAAAACCCTAAAAAAATTAGATATAAAATATAAATTACACTCATGTCCATAAATTAAGGATAATTCAGAATCACACAGAAATTTAACTCTAAAATAAAAATTTCACCTGTGCACATCTTGAAGAAGAATATGCAAATTACAGGAAAACACCAGATGGCGTGGATAGTACGTCACAATGACGAGAGTGTAAGAGAGGGGTATATATGGAATGGTGGCAAAGAAGTAAAAAATAGTTCACAAGCGCTTTAAAAGCCTTTCAGTGCAATAACCGCTTAGTAATGGCACAAAGGAAGCATTTGGATGATTTTTAAGTGGTAGAATTATCGGACGACTGGAATGGGGACATACCCAGCTGGATGTATCCGAGGAACTTGGAATCGCCCAGAGTGTCATCTCCAGGCTTTGGCAACGATTCCAAGATGATGGTAATGTGAGTAGGTGTTACAGCACAGGTCGTAGTTACAACGCCGAATGAAGACCGGTAATTAGCAATTACTGCCAAAAGAAACAGACGTGTCATCTCCAGGATTAGCTACCGGTACGACAGTTTCAAGGCAGACCGTGTTCAGATGATGGTCTATATGCTCGAGTAGATGTTACAGCACAGGTCGCATGCATTGTGGACACCGCAACAGTGGTCTGGTGTGATGTTTTCCGACGAGTCCAGGTTTAGTTAGTAGTCTGATTCTCGCCAGACTTTCATATGGCGAGAGCCAGGTACCCGTTATCACCAAGAGAACACCATTGAACGACACCGTTACGGTGGTGCAGGATAGCTCATTTGGGTAGGAATTATTCTTGGTTCCAAACTGACCTGCATGTTCAGAGTGTAACGATGACAGGCCAAATCTATCGGGATGTCATTCTGGAACAACATGTACGTTTGTTTCGGGGCGCCATGGGTGCTGAATTTCTGTTTATGGATGACAACGCCCGTCCTCATCGTGCAAACATTGTAGACGAATGCCTTCAATTGGAGGATATCACCCGTATGGATTGGCCAGCATACTCACCGGACTTGAATCCAATAGAGCATGTGTGGGATATGCTTGGCCGACGAATTGCAGCCCGTCAACCCCTCCCACCTGTCAACCGGAACTTCGGAGGGCATTGCTTGATGAGTGGTGTAATATTCCCCAAGATCAAATTGATACTCAGCATGCCTAGGCGTTGTAAGGCCTGTATTGCATCGTTCGGGAGACATACTCCATATTAACCATGATACTAACCATGTTATACTGTTTTTGTAAATAGGTTCTTTTTTGAAATTTGCTCAGGGAGTAAAAATCGCAATTTTTATTAATTATGTCAAACATATAGCATCTTTTTGCTCTTACCCTTTGTTTAATAAATAAACTTTACAAATAAGTCAAATTTGTTTTGCTTCTGTCTCTTTCTTTGCCTGAACTTCATTATCCTTAATTTATGGACATGAGTGTAGAAGTGAAACATGTGCTGAATTTTTTTATTGTATTTTGTCGGACGCATACGAAATAAACGAGAGAAAAAGTTCTAATTTTTTTTTATTTAAATATAACAGAAAATTAATCGACAGCAGGGTTTCCAAAGATGATTTACATTTTATGGATGAGTCTATTCTATTCATAAATATGCCCAATGCTAACAAAAAAATTTTAAAAAAAAATTAGATATATATTATAAATTAGAAGTGAAACATTTGGAGAATTTTTTTTTATTGTATTTTGTCGGACGCATACGAAATAAATGAGAGAAAAGTTCTAATTATTTTTTTATTTAGATATAACAGAACTAATCGCAGCAGGGTTTCCAAAGATGATTTACATTTTGTGGATGAGTCTATTCTATTCTTAAATATGCCCAATGCTAACAAAAAAATATTAAAAAAATTAGATATAAAATATAAATTAGAAGTCAAACATGTGGCGAATTTTTTTTTATTGTATTTTTGTCGGACGCATACGAAATAAACGAGAGAAAAAGTTCTAATTATTTTTTTAATTAAATATAACAGAACTTAATCGCAGCAGTGTTTCCAAAGATGAAAACTCTGTTCTCTGACGGTATGTCGGCAGAATTAAAATGAACATCTCAACAAGAATTGAACAATGTGTTCACCAGTTTTTGCGTCTGCGTTTAGTCTGCCGTATTAACAAGTTCAAGGGCGTATCGAATTTTTAACCATTGCGTGGGACACGCGAGATGTATCGTTCTTTCAAATAAAAAATAAAGACCATAAAATTAAAAAAAAAAAAAAAAAAAAATGCCCTCCCCAAAGTAGTTGTCGCCCAGAAATAGTGGCAAATCCTGTTCACAATGCAATCCAATCATTGGAGGAAATAAGTGTCTCCCATAAAAAGCCGTTTCGAGTGCGTCGTGACCTTATAACGAGGTTTGAGTTCGCTCTTTGTGGAGCATTTCGCATCCCATTTGCGTCATGTCCTCGGACACGCTGAGGAAAAAAAAAAAAAGGGGCGGTGGTGGGGGGGCGCAGGAGCCATATTTCGGGATTTCTCGGGGGCGGCGCAGATTGCGAGGCGAAGAAAGCGGCCGCATTCGGCGCACGTAGGCCGGGGCGCCCGGGATAAATATTTAGCTTTTCGCCGGGGCCGCCCCATTAACATGCAGCCCGCGATCGCGCCTAATGACGCATTCACTACAATCGGCCCCTGATTAAGTTAAGCCCCGCTCTCAGCGAGATAGGTAATTTGCCACCCCACCCCCCTCCTACCCTCCCCGACCTCCGTCTCTTTGAGTCGGCCAAGATTTTTCTCTTCTTTCGGCGCATGCACGACCACCCACCCACCCCCGCCTTTTTTTTTTTTTTTTCTTTTTCTTCCGCAGTGCTTCGATCTTGGATCTTGTACCCAAGAATTCTGCGTGCAACACTTGCGTACAATTGTCTCAAATCAATCCCGAATATTTATTTCTATAAGTTTCCACATTGAATTCTGTATTGCGTACAACTGCCTGAAAAGTGCAACAAATATTCATTTCTGTAAGTTTTGCCCATTGAATTTCTGTCTTATGTACAATTGTCTAAAAATAATACTAGTGACTTATTTCTGTAAGCTTTCCATATTGAGTTTTACGTGCAACATTTGCGTACAATCGTCCCAAATCAATCCCAAATATTTATTTCTATAAGTTTCCACATTGAATTTTGTATTGCTAACAATTGTCTGAAAAGAGTACCAAATGCTTATTTATGTAAGCTTTCCACATTGAATTTTATATTGCGTACAATTTTCTGAATAGAATTCTAATTGTTTATTTCTATAAGCTTTGCACATTGAATTCTGCTTGCAACACTTGCGTACAATTGTCTCATATCAATCCCAAATATTTATTTCTGTAACAATTGAATTCTGAAAAGAACTGCCTGAAAAGTGTACCAAATAATTTCTACAAGTTTTATTTATGTAATTGTCTAAAAATAATACTAGTGACTTATTTTGAAGCTTTCCACATTATTGTCACAAATCATTCCAAATATTTATTTATGTCAGCTTCCACATTGAATTTTATAAAGTATAACCAACCGAATATTTTCAAATTTTGAATTCCATATTGAATTTTGAAAAAGTACCAAAAACTGCAAGTTTTGCATATTGAATTTTGAATGAAACGAATTAATAGCTATTTCTTCAGTAAAAACATATATTTTTTGTTGTAATGAAAGTATAGTTAATAATCAACACACAGATAAATTTCAGCACACAATAGCAAAGAAGCAGTCAAACACTTTTAATAAATTATGCATGTTAACATCCAATAATAATTAGCATTCTATGACAGTTTATATTAAAATGGGTCTATGATGAGGCAGGCCTCCTTGGGGTCTGGGCGAACTTTGTACCGAGTTCACAATGACTTCTCGGATACTGACTCAATAGTTGACTTATGCAGTTTTCTGACAATCATTCTGATGTAGGGGCTTTTGATACATTAATATTTTTGTAGACTTTCAACCGGTTCCAATAGATTCATCCCGGTCGAACCTACAGCTTTGTTAGACTTCTCTTCCAGTCTAACAATGGTTGTATTTTGCAGTGGGTGTCTAGGGTATTTGACAGACACAACGCAGTAACGGACGTCACTTTAAATAAAGTCATTTAATGATACTATATTTTACAATGATATTTACATTAGTTATTAATTAAAGGATAAACATATTCTCTTGCTGCTTGAAGCAGTCTGACCCAAATCGCTCCTCTCTTGTTGACCGCCAGCCGTTCTTTTCCGCGCCCATCTACGGGACTCTTCTTTCCTTATCCACGGGGACCTGTCCCCCTCTCGTGGGGTCAGAGTTCAAAGTTGAATACTCCCCACGTTGTAAACAGGGTCTGTCAACACAAGCAACCGTGATGTGTCGCCGCTTGCTGATTACCACACAAACAAATCCTGCATTTATGTATACATAAAATCGCACCGTAGGTGTAAAACTCGCCTCATTCGTTTCCTACAAAGGCATCTTGACTAGATTTATTCAAATGATTGTAATTGTGCATTATTTTATGTTTTTTATGCAGTGTTTAATAACTCAAATTCATATACTGCAGTGCAATAAAGAAAAGAGTCGTCAAATTTATCACAAACACTGTCTTTTAGGAGATAGAAAAACCGCTTTATCATGCAATAACTCTCAAATGCAGAGAGTTACAGGGCTGAATAATAGGGTGCTAATACACAGTCCAGTCGCATTAATGTGACCACCACCTACTTTCGACGTCAATGTGAAATAACCAATCGCAAAAGGCAGGTGGCAGCACATTGCAGTGGAGTGTATATAAAGAATTCCACTTATTACCACTTAAATACCATCTTTATACCACATTCCATTTGAAGCCAGAATATACAAGAGTATATATATTCTGACTCTTAATAGGTGGCCACATTAATGTGACTGGAATATATATATATACATATATATATATATCTGGAAAAAGCTGTCTAAACTTTTTGGAAATAATAGGTTGCTAATATACACTCAAGAGCCAAAAGCATTATAACCACCCCTACATTTTGCAATGAACTCGCCTGGATGACGTGGAAGGCACGTGATCAGGTGGAAGTGGTATTTAACTGGTATTAAGTGGTGGTATTAATCCATGCTAAGGCGGGTTGAAGCTGTGTTGCGCGCCAAAGGTGGGCCAAATTGTTATCGACAGGTGGTCATAATGTTTTGGCTCTTGAGTGTAATTCACCCCTTGTAGCAAAATTCACAAAAAGAGGTACTGAAAAAAAAAATAATAATAATAATAATAAATAAATAAAAAAAAAAAAAAAAAAAAAAAACCAGATTCAAACACAACGGTGTCACAGGGAAGAAAGGTCATATCGGGTAGGTTTTATTCCCCCTATGCGTATCCCAGTAGCAATGGACACGGCCTCGCATACTGGACTCCTGGGGTTCGAATTTACTGGGAAAAAAAAATGTTGCAGTCATTGCTTTCAGAAACGAGGAGACTCGATGGTGATTGTGACTGTATATGTAAAGCATCGATAAGTGGATGACGGGTGACAGATTTCCCGATTTTCTCTCATACGACACGCCCATTTGAGGGAGCACTATTCTTCCCTTCATCATCCATATGTGGGTTTTTGTGTGGGAGAGAAGAAAAGAGATTTAATTAAGAACAATACTTTTAATTTGTAATCAAATTTTTTAAATTATATAATATAAAAAGAGAAATGACATGGGAGAAATTCCACACTAATTATTCAACTTTTTCCTTTCAAAATTGCTTTGCCTTGTACCCGTAACAAGTAATCGATTCGTCCATTTCCTTCTTTAAACTGGATGTTTACCTTTACGGTGAATAGCTGATAGAACAGATCTCATCCTGCCAGAGACCTGGTTCCATCCAAACTCCTATGTGAGAAGGCTCTCAACCAATTTGTCGCTCTACGGTCATTTTGGACACATTAGGCTAATTAGACCGGGACCTACAGTTTAAAGTGGATTGATTTCGAACCACTCAAAAACATCCATGTCACCGCCAGGATTCAAACTGGCTCTCAACTGGAGAGATGCGTCAAGAAAGATGCCGCACATTCTCCAGGTAGTCGAGTTGCATGAAAGCATCATCGCTTCAAATCATTCCGTTTTAATTTTTATTTCTTTTTTGCATTATTTCATTATTTCATTTTGCATTTCATTTTCATTTTGCATATTTCGTGCTAAATAATAAATTTAATGTTATAACAGCAGGGGCCTGGATGGCCGAGTGTCTAGAGCTCAGGCGCTCGGTACCACAGGTTTCGGTTCGAGTCCCCGGCGGTGCCATGGATGTTTGTAGGGGTTCGGAATCCACTTTAAACAGTAGGTCCCGGTCCTAATAGGATCTTAGAGCGTGGCGGGGGCATTGTTACTCCGCGTCCATGGCTTATCCTCAAGTTACACGCGCCCCTGGGTCATGTAAAGTGAGTAACCTCTGTGCAGCGCTTGCCTTAAGGCATCCAAGACCAAGCTGTCTAAGTGTTTGCCGGCTGCATTAGAAAGAAAAAAATGTTATAACAGCTGATCTCGAAAATGTTCAAGAAGAATGAGGGACGTTATTCAATGAAAGATCTGAGATTTCAAATAATACGTTTTTTACACTATTGTAGCTGCTATACTAGCGACTAGTTTTGTCAGGATGAAATACCAGTCTCTCTTTCTATTTATATTAATTTATTTACACAATTAGTACACACATACACATGGCACCCTTCTACAATATTATTAATAGTTAAAAACCAAGAGCCGGTCCCTGACCGTCTGTTTCGATCTGACGCTCCTAGCGTTCACTTCGTGGTCTGAAGATCTCACCGCAATTGCTGCTTACCACACTGGACCACACAGTTATTGGTCACAGCTACTAGTTATAACCGCGACCTCTCGCGGTTATATATTAATAATAATTAAACCTTACACTATGAATCGAATGAAATAACAAATCCCATAATCGATCAATGGCAATTGTTTTCTACCTGCTGTTGCATCTACATGCTTGCACGAGTTCTTAAACGTTTTGAATATTTTTTTAATTTAACTTTCTGACAAAAAAAAATAATAATCGGCATGTTTTTTTTTTTTGTACAATTACGGATGTTTTGCTTTTCGGATTGATGGATTGTGGGAAGTTGACATCGCTATAGGCTTTTCTCTTTAACAGCAAAGGAGCCAAAGGAGGTCAGTTTGCATTATGCAAGAGATATTTCATGTAAAAATAATACATTTAACGTTATAATAGCTGATCTCGAAAGAGGAATGAGTGACATTATTCGAAGAGAGAGATCTTTGGTTTCAAATAATTCGTTTTTACACTATGGAATGAATGAAATCACACGCTACATGATCGGTCAATGACAATTGTTGCATTGTCATTGACCGATCATGCTGTTGCATTTACATGTTTGCACGAAAGTTTTAAATATTTTTAATTCAACTTTCTGACAAAAAATAATCGGCAAAGTTTTTTTTTTTACACAATTACGGATGATATGCCTTTCAGACTGAATTGATTTGGGAAGTTGGGATCGCCATTCGCTTTTTCTCTTTAACAGCAATGGATAGCATCGCCAAAAAGAGGTCGCCAATGGAATGGATGTCTGCATCGACGACTGCGAAAACACAGCACCCTTTTGGAACGAAGGGGAAACCCATTTCCGGATTAACCCTTTTCTCTCCCAATTTTTCCCCCTTTCCCTGTGTAGCCGGGGGGCGCGCGACCTCCGTCACTGATAAGGTCACCCTCAATAAACACTTAACCCCCGTCACTTCATTAGCATACAGAGACGACACCAATCAGGCCTCTGGAAACGTTACAATGCGCCCCAATGCAAAAACCACAGAGCGGGATTTCGATTGGAATGCAAATAGACCTGCACCCCCGCGCCGAGGGGAATGCGGTCGGCTTTCGGTTCGGTGACAGGCGAACTGATTTCTATAAAATAGGGGAGTTTGCATTCGAATGTTTACAATGATATGTATCAGATCAGTAGATGAACCAGATATGCACCTTAACATCCCCTTTCAACATTCAGTAGCCGCAGAAAATATACTGCAGGAGTCTCCAAACTTTCCAGCCTTAGGGCCACACTGTTTACTCCAGTAAGTACCAAGGGCCAAAATCGTTTTCATTTTTCTGCCATTGTCTATAATTTCTAGACTAGTCGCCGAGTACGCGCTCTGAACGAGCATACGCTTGCTAAATTCGCTGGTTCAATGACTTCAATCTCTTTTAATAATTGGTACAAGTAAAATTGATCCACAACTACAAACTATTGTCAGTGAAAAATCACAGTTACATAAATCACATTAGTATTTTTTACAAGTACATATCATGCGGTTTCATTCGCGTTCATTTAGCTTTTCCGTTCCTGTGGGATTTTCAGGACAAAAATCATATGTTCGATTCAGGATACATGCATTCAAACATCGATATACTCAAATATGGGATACTCTTTACCCCAACATAACTACCGAGGGTAACCGCGGGATGTCCACTAGCTTGTAATGTTAGTGGGATTCATTTCAATTATGTGTTAGCTGTTATGCTTAACTTAAATTTTCTGCATGTTATGCTTGTCATTAAGCTTTATCTAGCAAGTCAATAAAACTGAATTATTATCACTCTGTGTTTTTTTATCCAACTTATTACAGTAACAATAAGCTATTCGCGGTCGCGGGCCGGAGGGATGATACTGGCGGGCCGGATTTGGCCCGCGGGCCGTAGTTTGGTATAGTGTGCAACTCATAAATCAGACGAAAAATAATCCAGTTAATAAATCCATTTTTTTCTCCACCGGTAAGGATTGACGTTTCAATAGATAAATTTAAAAAAAAAAAACCCGAATTTTCTGAATTATCTTACTTAGCTCGTAAAAAAAAATTTAACAGTGTCCTATCGAAGAAATTGAACATTGCATAATCACAAGAAACCGCTACTCCTTCAACACCAATTGAATTTTCTGCGCCTGAAACAAGGAGATTGAATGGCGATTGTGTCACTATGTGTAAAAGTGTCTCGCATCGATAGTCAGACTGCCTGGTCGCAATTTTAGGGGTTTATCACATACGATACCCTTAAAAGTCGCCCTCTGTCCTCCTCAACGTCTTTTGGTGGGCTGCTCGAGGTCTACATTAAACCAACTCATGTGTTCTACCCTCAACTGTCTAACTGGTAGGAGTTTACTTACATGGTCTTAGGTACGGAGGTTAGGTCAAGAAAAAAAAAGGAAAAGAAATGAGGGTTCTGCTTCTTTGCTTCCAACAAGGAGAAAAACTTCCCTTTCCACTCAAATATTGATTTCATCCCTGTGTCCTTATCCTCCGCGGCTTAATTGCAGGAAGCATTCTATCGCAGTTTAGTAGGGAACTCACGACGATAGAGCGGTTTAAGGCTACACGATTTTTCCCACGCAATAAGTTCCTCATGCACATCATAACCTCATTGTTTGAGTGGCAAGGCTCACGTTGAAAGTAGTGGATCGAGCTCTGTGAGATATGCACTGCCTCTTTAACAGGTGGGCTGAAATGTTCATAGGCTGACACATAGATGGAGCAACTAGTATTAAATCCATATAATATTTAATTAGCCCTAACCTTCAAAAGACACGTGCATAAATTTGACAGCTGTTGCACTATTAGTATATGAGCTGTAGCATTTTTAGTGAAGCGACTTTTGTTAGTTTGAAAAATTGGATAAAAACGAATTTCGTGTGTTTAATAAAGCATTGCTTCATGGCGAAAAAAATACTATTAAAGAGAAGGCTTGGCTTGATAAATATTATTGGGACTTTGCATCCGAAAATCAACCGTAGAGAAGTGGTTTGCTAAATTTAAACGAGGCGAAATGAGCACCGAGGAAGATGCACGCCCCAAAGAGGTTGTTACCGCATGAGTACGTCTCAGTTCAGAGTCACTAAGTTCATTGTCTGAAAAAAATCACTACATTCAGTACATTAGTACATACATACACATGGCACCCTGTGCCTCTTCTACAATAGTATTAATAGTTAAAAACGAAGAGCCGGTCCCTGACCGTCTGTTTCGATGTGACGCTCCTAGCGTTCACCTCGCGGTCTGACGATCTCACCGCAACTGCTGCTTACCACACTGGACCACACAGTTAAGGTCCCAGTTACTGGTCACAGTTACCATTTATAACTGCGACCTTTCGCGGTTATATATTAACAATAATTAAACCTTACAGACGTGAGGAGTTGAGATTTTTGCAGTTTTTATCCTCATCATGTCAAGTGTTTTAATTCTAAAAAACCAGAAGGAATCTTTGAAGCCATGAATGGGGAGTCGGCTAAAACATGTCTGACTCTCTTTACAGTCTTTTTGTGCGCTGTCATCTTCACTAATGGATTTAGATGAAGGTGCGACATAAATTCAATGACTTTTATTCAACTCCTTTACCTATCAAAACAGTTATTTCATTACAATGTATTTTTTACACCTTTAATAAAGGTGCAACATTTGCTCCCCTTAAAAGGCATTCTTGTACTGTCAATGTGGGTGCAAAATGCACATATATCCTATTGAAATAACAGTACCCATTGAACAAGTGCTGAAGTGTTATAAAATAGCTTAGGACGAGTAAAGGAAATTGTACCACTAATCCTAAAACACATTTGTAATACATTGAATATTATTTTGGTCTCAATAGCAGAATATCTCCTATAAGATCTTGCTTCATGGAGAATCCAAGATTTTATGAGCCTTGGTGGTCAGAAAAAATCTCAACACTCATTAGGTTTACTGCTAAAAACTGTCTTTGCTAGTGGTTGGAAGGATACAATTGTATGGTTTCCTTAGCATGTCATTTTAACATTCCTTCCTCGAATATTGGAAAAATACAGAAAATTTTTTATAAGGGAGTAGTCGCATTTTTAAACTAATATCTGATTCCGACTTCAGACTCCTTCAAAAAGGCTCGACTTCCGACTCCCCGTCTCTACTGGAAACTCAGAATCCCCATTTAACAAATCTCTGTTTTATGTTTTAGTTCCACAAGTCAGACGTTGTCAATGCTACCAGGTCATGGAATGGCAACCTGGTCACAATGGGTAATAAAAAATGAATGTCTTCGAAAAATGAATGTTAGGTTTCTGTACGAGGCTGGAAGACTTATTTTGTTGGATGGGATACAACAACATTTTGTCCTCTCTTTTTTTTTTTTTATATGTGCGGGGAGAATTCTTTGTTTTTTATTTTTTATTATTCCTTACCAAGATGCAATCGAATAATTTGAATTAAAGCAGCCAAAAAGCAAATTCAAATTAAAGCAGCATGGGCAAACATATATCTTAAAGTAAAAGTCAAATCAAGTCAAAAATTACCAAATCAAAACATAGAATTTTTAACACGCACACTTCAATGATCTTTATTGAATTGAAAATCAGCACATAAAGAAATAAATGTTTTTGATGAATAAAAACTTTAATTATTATGAACATCAAAACGACTTATAAATAATTTAACTGGTAAGCTTTCACAATTTTAAATCTAAAAATATTGGAATTCTAAGTCATGGAAATAAAAAAAAAATCACTCAAAATCCTTAAAAAAAAAATCTTTAAGCAACAGTTTGTACCACTTCTCTATATAAAAAAAGATATTGCTAAAAATATTAAACTAATTATTAACTAAATATTTTTTAAACTCTAGATAGAGCTTTCTGATCATACTGACAAAAAGCAACCCATTAAAAAGTGAAATTAAATGACCTGTATGTTTGGTAGTTCTTGACAATTTGAGTTGCTTGTAGTCCTTCAGAAAAAATATTTCCCAAATTAGCCAAAGCTTTTGTTTACAATTCACAAAGAGTCGAGAGGGCTACTTCGAAAGTTGGGCCGCAATGAGTGCAACCGTGGACACAAAATTGCACAGAGATCTTCTCGATTCACTCTGACCCGGGGTGAAAAAGCTGTGTGCCAGACATTTCACTGTCTCTTTTTGATGCGAACTTCATTCTCCGATTCCAAAAGAAGAACCATTTTTTAGTTTAGAACCATTTTCCACCACCGTAGTTTATCTTGAGGGTCCGCAGAAGATCTACCTCCCCGTGGTGCACCTGGTAACACTTTTAGTGGCTAAAAGATCTGCAACTTGGCATTTCTGTTAGATGAATGAATTCTGTTTGAACATGTTTTGTTGTATTATTTTGTTGTTGTTGTATGTTTTATGTTTTTTTCGTTGTTCTTTTTGCTGTAACTGTTCATAATCTGCCATTAGAAATAAAAAAATTTAAAAAAGTTTATTTTGATAGCTTCGGAATCGGCCTTTTCCCTCAAGGTGGCTCCAACGCGCAACTTCGAAACGATTTAGTTTTGGTTTGTTTATAACTCTGCCCTCCCCTTTCCTTTTCTCTTTCTCCTCAGTCGGCCAGAAGTTTTCGTGGTTTCGTAACGGTTATTTTTTAAATCCTTTTAATTGCCACAGTTTTTATTTTTTTTAAATACTTTTGTAAACTAATATTTTTTAAATTTTTGTTTATTTACTAACCTTTATACTCCTGTAAATTCTCACCGAGCATGGGCTCGTTTAATATTCTTTCTTTTTATAACTTAACTTTTGGATTTTAATTGATGTTCTTTAATAGCAATTATTGATGTGGAGGTACGGGGACTCCAACTAAACACCTACCGTTACGTTACGATCTTTTCGATTGGGTATTCCAGCTGCGCAGCTATCTCGCAGTCACAGGGGCGCTAAAAATCGGGGCTCCCCGATTTGAATAATTCGTCCATTCGCAGGCGCCGACTTTCTATCTCTAATGGATCGCAAACGACTCTTAATGACGCCCTAATCGCCGGGGCGTCCCCCAACTCGGGTCCTCACAGGTGCCCTACTCGTTCATTAAACTACACCCACCACGAAGAGCATGGGTTCATCAACATAATGTAAACTTGCCACTAACTTTAATCAGCTAACAAATGTTGTTACAAACTCGGTCAGATTTAACTGATTTGCTGCGAAAAACAATTCTTGTTTCTTAACAGTGGGCTAATTAAGGCCTAGGCAATAGGCCGAAGTTGTTTTCTTGGATCTGTAACTTTTCCATCGCTACATATTTGAGAATTTTAATTCAGAGATGGATATTTAGAGTCGTAAGTCGAGCCTTTTTTAAGTAGTCGGGAGTGGTAGTCAGTTTAAAAATCTGACTTGTTATTCTTTTATAAAAAATTTTAATTTTTACAAAATTCTGGTAGTGAATGTTTTATTTCCAATGGCAAGGCAAGTACAAGAAGGATAAAAATAATAATAATAACAAGGAAAAAAAATACAAAAGAATAAACGTCCAAAAAAATGCAAAGATGAGTGAAGTCATTGCCTTAAGAGTTATATCGCACGCCAGTAAAGAGCTGTCGCCGTCAAGTACCGCACATCGTCGGAGGTGGTCTCTGTTCATTGAGTCTGTTGAACCAAATAGGGGGCAGCCAGGGTTCGAAAAGATTTTAATGCGATGGAGATGTTCTGCTAGACAGTCATGACCGGTAGTGAATGTTAAAGTTAAATAGTAACGAGGCAATTTAAGACATTCACTACATCAAGTCAGCCTGGAGAGACGTTTTTCTCAGTACGAAGGCTGCTTTGAATGGACGACGAAAGAAGATCTTATAGAAGCTATTCTTCAATTGAACAATTTTGAATGAAATGTATTGCAAACAGAGCCTCTTTTGTGATTAAAAGGTATCATTTCCTTTTGCTTTTGTACAGATATTCTAGAATACTTTTGCTACCGTTTCATTGAATATTGTTATTTTTGTACAATATATGTATTTTTTGTAAGCAAGTTTAGAGTAAAAGAATTTCTTTTAAGTGAGTGCAAATGCTACACCTTTAAAGTAAAAAATACTTTGTTTTAAAGTAAAAAAATTTTTTATAGATAGACACATTCAATAATAATCATTGAATTTATTGTAAAAATTTATCAAACTCTGTTAGAAAAGATCCCAATACACAAAAAATAATGACGAAAAAGAATCAGAATTCAGGTGTCAATATAAAAAATTTCGACTCAGGAATCGCAGTCAGGAGTAGATCTTTGTTCCTCACTGCTGTTTTAAATTGAGTTTATTTTACATTGTTAACACATGAGTAGCATTTTTAAAACGAAATTATAAATTAGTAAGAATATCATGACAAGTAACAGCTTTTAATGAATTGCCTTGAAATGTGTATTTAATGCCATGCAGCAAAAATAATTAAATTTCATTCTTAAAATGGGGGCGCCTGTTTAAGATATTTCTCAAGGTATTGGTATTTCTTTTTGTCTGATGAATCATCAGAAAGTTTTCTATGGGATTTAAAAATATTTAGTTTTGTAAACAATTGACAAAGCTGCTTAAATTCATTGCTGCAAAATTAAACTACTTGAATTGAATTGAATTGAATTATTAAAAATCGGGAAATCTTTACACTTTATATTAATGATAAGTCATTTGGAAGTTTTTAATTAGGGTTTATGTTCCTAAGCATAATGTTAAGTTATGTTCATCAGAAAATTGACTCATAGAATGAATTATTAATTATAAATTCATTTAAGATCAAAACAAATAAGGTTTATGTTCCTTAAGCATAATGTTAAGTTATGTTCATCAGAAAATTGACTCATAGAATGAATTATTAATTATAAATTCATTTAAGATCAAAACAAATAAGGTTTATGTTCCTTAAGCATAATGTTAAGTTATGTTCATCAGAAAATTGGCTCATAGTATGAATTATTAATTATAAATTCATTTAAGATCAAAACAAATAAGGTTTATGTTCCTTAAGCATAATGTTAAGTTATGTTCATCAGAAAATTGGCTCATAGTATGAATTATTAATTATAAATTCATTTAAGATCAAAACAAATAAGGTTTATGTTCCTTAAGCATAATGTTAAGTTATGTTCATCAGAAAATTGGCTCATAGTATGAATTATTAATTATAAATTCATTTAAGATGAAAACAAATAAGGTTGATGTTCCTTAAGCATAATGTTAAGTTATGTTCATCAGAAAATTGACTCATAGTATGAATTATTAATTATAAATTCATTTAAGATCAAAATAAATAATGTTTATGTTCATCAGAAACATAATGTGATTTGTATACAACATTCTCACATAGTGTGATTTGTAATTTCCAACTCATTCATTGAATATCGATAAAATAATTGATTGTCTACTCCATATCGAAACCAATCAAGCATTGAACTTAGATAAATTGAGTTTTTTTTGGTTATGTTTCCATTTAGTGTTTAATTTGAAAACAGAGATTCAGGCTTATTGTTGTTGTTTTTGTGTGTGTGGGGAGGGGGCTATCTTTTTTAAGCACTGATTTCACTAAATTCCAATGAATAGAAATTTTACAATTACAATTTTTCTGACGTGTCCTTAATTTTTGGAAACCAATGTGTCCATTATTTGTCATGGGATTCGATACAAATTTAGAGCTTCATTATCAAACAAGAAGCTTTTCAATAAACTACATTATTATTTTATATTTCTTTTTCTAACACTAGAAATCTCACTTTTGTTGGCTATCAGGACATTAAACAGGTTTATTTCATTTACGTATTTTACGGAATTGGCCAAAGAATGTATTTTAAAATGGCTTTCAACACTGCACCTGCTGTTCTTACAAGATAATACACACATTTTGAAACATTTGAAATGCAAATATTTGCATATTTTAATATTTGGATCGGCATATATTCACGAAAAAAATCATTTTTAGACATGATTCATAAGAAAATTGATTTATTTAAACCAATTGACAAAGTTTAGTCTATGGTTACTACAAAAATCAAAACATTTTTTTTTTGCAGCATTTGTTAAATTAATGTTATGCTGAATATAAAATTCGTTATTTACTTTTTATTAAATGAAACTATTTATTCCGCTTTTTATTCCACTAATATGCTTTTTAATATTTTTATACATACCTATTTTATTTTACTTTGGTAGATACATTCATAAAAATGTCTCCAAAAAGAATTAGCATAAAATATATATATTGAAATAATCGGTTAATAACATGAAAGTTTGAAAATGACACACATTTTTATTATTTATTTACTAAATTCCTAGAATATTCTATTTACTTGATGCCTTGGATTTTATTTTGAAAACTGGATCGAAAACGCGATATTACTTCTCTACTGTTACATAGTACGAGTATATATATGAGAATTAAAGAAATGCAATTGAAGATCTGTATCTATTCAATTCAAAATACATGAATTGAATTGTGTGAGAATATTCCTTTTTTTTTTTTTTATTGCTTTGCTTTTGATATTTTTTCCCTTCGTTTTCAGAATGTTCAATTATGTGTTATTAGCATTTAGCTTGCAATATTCTATCGTTTTGGCATAATTGCTATGCAGCAACAATGAAGCAGCCTACAATCAATTCTCACAGTTATTATTTAACATTTGAATATCAAAAATATATTATCTCATGATCAATTCTACTGCATTCAGTTCACTTAAAATTTATTTATTATATTACTTTTAGAACAGTGACATTCATTTTTTTCGTCAGTGATTTTATTCTAATGTTAACAATTATTTTTTACTCTTTAGTTTGATTCACTTTAAAAGCGTGTTTTTAGTTTTTTTAAACTATTAATTTATTTGAAGAGAGGTGGGAGGCTGGTACGCCGGTGTAGGTGCAGTCGGCACGGATTCTTTGGGAGCACTCTTCAATGGTGATGGGAGCTTTCTCCCATGTTGGCGATTTAATATTATTTGCAGCGCTCTGATGTTTCTGCACTTTTGTCATAAGTGCCGCTGCTTCCTTTAGTAAGTCCTCAAAAAGCAGAAGGTGACTTAGAAGGAACTCGGTGTTGCTGAGTTGTTCTGCAGTTACAGTCATAGTAGTGTCCATATCATTGTTCATATCGTCATTTGCATGTTCAGGAAGAATGCCCTGTTCATTCAGAGGAGGGCTCTCCGGAGAAAGTATGTCCGGTATACCGGACGACGTCTGGCCCATCGGTTGGTATTGATTTATAAATTAAAAGATTTAAAATATAAAATTTCTGACTGCAAGTCGGCTCTGGAAGCAATTAAAAATGGAAATACTAACAACACTTCTGCGATAAATGTTCTGCTAGAGACTCTACACTGTAGAGGCAAATCCTGTCATCTTCAATGGATTCCCGCACATGTCAACATTGAGGGCAACGAATGCGCTGACTCTTTAGCCAAAGAAGCCAGGGACAATGATCAACCCGGAACTACCATCACTCTTGCAGATGCTAAAGCAGTTGCCAAAAGTCGACTCATTCCTCATAACTTTAAGAAGCCACTCATCACTGACTTCAACTGCCCTAGGAAACTGACATCAGTCATTAGCAGACTCAGAACTAATCATTATAGAGGGATGAAGATTCTCCCAGACAAGACCAGGGAATATATCCCCTGCAGAAATTGCCGTAACGCTTTGCTAACACCTAAGCACATTCTAGAGTGCCCAGCACTTACTCCCCATTACTCCTCATGTTTTGCAATTGGGTATGGTGCCAATCGAGGTCAACTTAAGAGAACTCCTGTATAGTGAAGCGGCGCCATTGCTTGCGGCCGTTATCGAGAAGACTTTTGACTTGATCTAACATTGATAATTATATTTTAAATCCATCGACACGATAACAACAACAAAATATAGAATGTTGATTTTTATGTTTGCTTATTGTTTAATAGGAAACAATATCTAAGGTAGAGAATGCAGGTGACCTCAAAAGTTCAGGTTAAAGATAGCAGCGAGGTCGAAATACGTCCTCACTCAATGGCAGCTAAAACCGGCCGATGGGGAAAACGAAGTGTCAACTACTAGAAGATTCCCTATATTGCATTATCCAACTCCGGTGAGCCTCTTGTTTCACTTTTTGTAAGCCATGAAGTGTCCACAGATGAGGGGATTGCTGAAATGAATATCAGCTGGTGGCACTGCTTTCAGAAACGAGAACAGTCCGTTGTGATTGAAGCATTTTGTATCGACAGTCGGGCTAACTCCGGTTTTATTGCCATCCCCATGCAAATGCAGGACAGTGACCCCAGTTAGGCAATGTCCAGTCCTCATCGTCAGTGGTTTCAGTTTTATTGCCATCCCCATGCAAATGCAGGACAGTGACCCCAGTTAGGCAATGTCCAGTCCTCATCGTCAGTGGTTTCAGTTTTTATTGCCATCCCCATGCAAATGCAGGACAGTGACCCCAGTTAGGCAATGTCCAGTCCTCACGTCAGTGGTCTGTTCGTGATAGCCACTCTGATGAGCCACAAAAATAAATCTAGGGGTGTGATAAAAAACGGCGCTCCCCAGTGGGAGAGGAGCTTTTCTTTTAAAAGTGCGTTGCCATTTTTTAAAAACGAAACTCTTGCAGCTCGCGGGGAGGTCGGATAAACAAACAGGAATGGCGCGCAAAGAAGAAGGGGAGCTGATCATCATGCAGGACGGGGCGAAACAAAAAATAAGGAAAAGGGAGAGAAAAATGGAGTGGCCCTGCGTTTTATTCAAAGCACACCTAATGTCCCCTCCCACGCACCCCCTCCCCCACCTCCCATAAGCCGGAATGAATAAACTCTAAAAAGTGAAATTCTTCCTTTTTTTTATTTTTATTTCTTCTTCGGCAAAAAAATTCGCCAAGGAGGAATAGTTCATCCCTCCGTAAGAAAAATCTCCGACACGAGCTGCGGTTTGATTCGGGCGGCCCGCATACTTAAGAAGGGAAGGAATCGCCGCGCGCAGGGTCGAGGCTGCAGGCGCCATATTTGGTCACACAAAGCTTGCCTGTTGTGCCAGAGGTTCTTAACTCATTGTGTCATTTCATTTTGTAAATTTTTCGAGTGGCAATGAAAGACGTAACAATTTTAATATATTCCCACACTTTAATGCTTTTATTTAAAAAATAACCGTTTTTATTAAATATTGTGAGAAAATTATTTCTTAATATTTCGAAATTTCAAATTGAATTTGAATTGCATAACTGGCAATCATCATATCTGGCTCAACAGCCCGTTGTGGGCCTTCTTTAAAAGATCCAGCCAGACTGTTCTCCTCTTTGGCCGTGGACCTCCAGTTATCTTAATAACATTAAAATCAGAGTCCGACCCATCTCTTTTTCGGTCTATTCCCCTTGGTCGTTGTACAAAAGGGGTTACATTGAAAGCCCTCAAAGCAGCTCTATCACTTTCCATTCTCATGAGATGACCACAGATGTTTTATTACTGTTCGATATTCTCAGATGATTAGATAACTTACAGGAGCAAAGTAAATAAATAAATAGGGTTCAACAAAGGTGAAATCATCCCCTGACTGGGATGCAGGAACGAAGCCATATCATCATCATCATAGCCATCAGTCATAACAGCCATCGACAGCCCGTTGTGGGCTTTGGCCCTTCTTTAAAAGATCCAGCCAGGCTGTTCTCCTCTTGGCCGTGGACCTCCAGTTTTTTATCTTAATAAGGGTGAGGGGGTGGGGGTAGGGGTAGGGGTAGGGTGGGGGCATTAAGTGGCGCGATATGAATTGCATCGGGTCGTAAATACATATAAAGGGGGGATTAGGGCGGGAGAGAAAATGACATCGCGGTTCATAACACGACAACCCCTGAACCCTCTTAAGCCCGCACCTGGGATTAGCAACGCGCGCCCTTTTTTTATAGATCCTTGAATGCCCCCTGCAGCGCCCCGGCGCCTCTATTCGGTGTTTGAAGCAAATATTGAATTTGTACTAAAATCAGTGTAACAGAATTTGTTTTTTTATGCTTACGTACTGGTATGGTTGATGACGAATTTCCAGACGTTTTATTATTGTTCGATATTCTCAGATGATTAGATAACTTACAGGAGCAAAGTAAATAAATAAATAGGGTTCAACAAGGGTGGAATCATCCCTGACTGGGGTGCAGGAACGAAAGCCTGTCCTTCTAGGCTGCGCACTCTATTGTCTAGAACAGGGATCTCCAAACTACGGCCCGCCAGTGTCATCCATCGGCCCGCGACAGCGAATAGCTTATTGTTGCTGCAATAGGTTGGATAAAAAAAACACAGAATGATAATAACTCGGTTTTATTGACTTGATAGGTAAAGTTTAATGACACGCATCATAAGCAGAAAATTTAACTTAAGCAAAACAACTAACACATAATTGAAATGAATCCCACTAACACTATAAACTAGTGAACATCCTGTGGTTACCCTCGGTAGTTATGTTGGGGTTGTTGGTTAAAGAATATCGCATATGCATGTATATCGATGTTTGAATGTAGTAATTGCATTTAGCAACAGCAAATTTAGCAAGCGTATGCTCGCTCAGAGCGCATACTCGGCGACTGGTCTAGAAATCAAAGATACTGGCAGAAAAAATGAAAACGGTTTTGGCCCTTGATACTTCCTGGAGTAAACAGTATGGCCCTAAGGCTGGAAAGTTTGGTGACCCCCTGGTCTAGAACATCATCATAATAACTGGCTTGACAGCCGTTGTGGGTTGTGGGCCTTCTTTAAAAGATCCAGCCAGGCTGTTCTCCTCTTGGCCGTGGACCTCCAGTTTTTTTATCTTAATAACATTAAAATCAAAGTCCGACCCATCTCTTTTTCGGTATCCCCTTGGTCGTTGTCCAAAAGGGATTACATTGAAAACCCTCAAAGCAGCTCTATCACTTTCCATTCTCTTTAAATGACCGCCCTATTTAATTTCTGTACTGTTTAACAAACTTAAAATTGTGAATATCTCTGTATTTAAAGTTCAAAATTGTATCTTCCTTCGCCAATTTCCATTGGCATTGACACCATCCAAAATAGTTCGTAGCATTTTTCTTTCAAAGATTGCCAACATTTTTCTTCTCTTGTTGTTGGTGACCATGTTTCAGATGTGATATATTTATTAGACTTTGAAACAGTGGATTTTTTTACAGGACAGGGTTGTTAACCCTGCGCCCTACCCCAACCAGGAGGGCCGGGTCTTGTTTAGTCGCCTCTTACGACACACAAGGACTTCTTTTCACACGGGTGTAACTCATTCTGTGGAGAGAAGATTAATTAAAATTAGTTGTTAGAGATGCTTGTTACACAAGGTAATTTTGAAAAGGAAAAAATTAATAGAGAGTGTGTTCGTTAAAAACAAGTTGCTCATCTAATTTTTTTTATGTAATTTAAATTTTTAATGATCGTATATTTCCGAGTAAAAGGGTGATTGAATAAGAGATTTCATAAAAAAAAAGTCAAACCAGATTTCTGGGAAATGTTGCGATATTTTTGTTTCAATCCAAAGTGTAAAAATTAATAAATATTATCTGCGACTACCTTACTACTTCTTACAAGTAATTACATTTTTGAGAAATTTTCCGACCCATTTTTGCACATCTGCGGCTCTATTTAACGAATTCTCCTCTGATAGTGACTTCAATCGGTGCAACGTTGGAGTATACTTTATCTTAAAGCGATCAAGGTAGCGTCTTTAGAAAAAGTTCTAAAAAACTCGACTTATGCTCAAAAACAGGCAATATTAAAAAATGAAAATAATCTTTATTGTAACTAAAACCCCTCCAAAATTACCTCTCTCTCTTACGCCGCTCTGTTTTACTTCAATTTCCCACACAATCACATCTTATTTGCATTCTTTCCCTTCAAATTTTTAAGTAGAGGCTTTTTCATTGCTCTTTTCAATTTGGGAATTTTAGCATAACAACATTTGAGAGATGTTTTAGCATTTCATATTTAGCATATTATTTGTTTATTATATTTAACATATAAGATATTTTAGCATTAACGGCAGAGAAGATTGATTCCACCACTTACTAGCAGTTCTGAAGGTATTCTCAGACGTCAACTCAATGAAAACGAAACGACTACTTGAGGGGGAAAAAAGAGAGAGAGAGAGGGACGCAAGTCTCCTCTCTACCTGGCATAGATTGTTCGAATTTTATCTGCAATGTTACACTGTCAGAGAATTTTAGGTCTGTCCTTTGGGTATTGGGATCACTTAGATTGTGTACATGGTACCAAGCAAAATACTTGTAAGGACAAATACTTGTCTTGACTATGTGCTTTGAGATGCATGCTCGTTAATATTAGTTTATCCAAAGGCTGTTAAAATATTAGAGATAAAAGAATTTAACAAAGGGGAAAATTAAACATTTATAAAGGGACTACTATAAAACTCGATTTTTTTTTTTTTTATTTCATTGTTTATGGTGGATGACAAATTCAATTTTACAGAAATCGTTGCACATACAGAAATCGTTGCCAACCAAAAATAAATAAATAAGATGGGTAAATACAAAAAAATGGATAATACAACAGATCGAATAGATCATCATATTTTAACAATTGAACAATGATTAGAAAATATAAAGTGCAACTAGTACTTGAAATAAAAATGAATAAAAAGTAATTATCCCCAGAAAAAGTGGGGGTACCCCATAGCTTACAGGGTTACGAGATTTTTCGTAGAAATTGAAGTATCATTACGGTTTTATAATAAGTATCCTCTGACGCATCAAATATCCAAAAGTGAGAAAGAACTTTATGTCCGAAAGCACTTTGTAGCTTGTGTCTACATATTTCCCACATTGAAACAAAGTGTATTCAGCTGTTTCCGGAGTTTTGCAGATTGGGCATGATGAAGATGAAGTCAAGCTAAATCTGTGGAGCTTAGAATTAGAAAGCTATGCCTCTGTCTATGAATCTCTCTATGATTCTGGACAGAAGAATGTCTTTTTTTCGATGAGTAGGAAGAAGTATACGAGAAAATATCTATGTGTCTTGAGCATATTTGCCACTATCCACTATTCTGTTGCTCTTATCTGTATTTTCTTCTTTTTTTTCTGTCATAATATAAGATCATTCGGAGATATCCATTGTAATATTATTGTATCTGCTGCAGATATTGCGAGAGAATTTGCCAGTTCATTCTCAGTAATACCAACATACTCTGGGGGCCAGAGGATTTCAGTGTATAAAATGCTATTGCAAATATATTGAAGTTTATTGCTAAGAAACTGGATATTACGATTGGAATGGATATTGCAATCCTGTAATGCTTGTAGAACTGAAGACTGTCTGTGATAAAAATTATGTTTATAAGATGAGAGACCATAAGTCGAAAGGGTTAAAAGGAGCGCAAAAAGCCTTCTGTGAAAATACTGTTGTAACTTGAAATCTATCCTGATGAAAAATCTTGAGAAAAGGGATTGATGACTGATATTAAATATTTAAGATATATCTGGGATATGTTAGAGGCTAAAATGACCCTATCTTTCCAATGTTCGCTTTTGTTTGTTCAAAAAAGGTGATTGGTGATATAATGGGGTAACTGTTTGGTTTGAAAAGGTAAACCATCGAGATGAAATATGACTTTAGAGTTCAAAACGTCCAATTTCCCTCCAAACTAACAGAAGGAAAATTGGGAACAACTTCCAAGCGCCCCATGTCCGGTGGTGTCTAGGGAAAGAAGAACTGACAATTCGTTTTTGCATCACCTTTAATGCACATTGTACACTCTTTACAAAGCAGGACATTTAACTTTTATAACAAATATCATAAGACTATCCGCAGCTACACAGTTGTTCTGCCACTTCTTTTATATGCCGGAAGTGCCATTCAATAGGCATTCGTTGAAGGGCATTGGGCAAGTTACCCACATTTCCCATGGTCATTGGAGATTCTAAAACGACCATGTATAGCCGATGTCTACTCTAAAGAGCCGAATTATCTATTGTAATGAAATTATGTTACCTGATGGGGTACGGAAGTAAAATGTGGAGTCCTTCTTTCTGTTGTTGTTTGTTTGTTGTTTCTTATCCCACTTGGCTGGCCAAGCCCACGAGCCCATACGTACTCATGATTGAAGGGGGAAGGAAGCAGCTTCTGTTGGGATGGAGCACCCGCAAGTAGAAGTCCGACTTTGGCTCCCGTGACGCTCTTACAGTCATAGGAGACCGGGACCTACGGCTTAAAGTGGATTCCGAACCACTACAAACATCCATGGTACCGCCGTGATTCGAACCCGAAACCTGTGGCACCGAGCGCCAGACACTCGGCCATTCAGGTCCCAAATTTGTGAATGCCAACGGCACGCGGTGTTCTCAGGTGGTCACCCACCCAAGTACTGACCGCGCCCAATGATGCTTGACTTCGATGATCTAACGAGAACCGGTATATTCAGCGTGGTATGGTCCTTCTTTTCTGGTACACAAAATGAAAAATAGTTGTGCTGCCTAAATAAAAGCATAAAATAGTGGTGCAAACTTTTAAAAGAGTAGCACATTGGATAAAAAAGTTGGCTGACCTCTAAAAGATTGGAACATGGTTAACTCCCAAAAAAGTAGAACATGGGCTAAACTCATAGAAGAATTGTACAATGGCTAAACTCATAAGGGTGTGGAATAAAGGCTAAATTTTTTATTTGTAGCAGAGACTAACTTCTAAAAAGAGTGGTGCGAGGTCTAAACTCGTAAGTAATTATGTCACATTTGAAGAAAAGAAATAAAAAGCATTGAGTGCATTCAATTTCGGCCTCCCCCACCAGGAGCGTGACCCAAGATGGCAGCAGAGACGGCAGGAGGAGAGAGAAGCTCCCCCTCTCATGCTGTATGGAGGTCACGATCACAACTCTGCGGCAATCGGTCAAAAGAGGCAAGATGTCGCGTGATCTTTGCTTCTTTCGGAGGCCCCCCATCCCCGCATCGATCCGGCATCAATCGCGAATTATCCATCTGCCGCACCGGATGATCCACAAACAATCGCCCCTCTTCATTTCGCCTCTCTCGCACAACAACATCAAAGGGGGAAAAGAAGTCGGCCGCCTTGCTGCTTCTCGTTCCATTAAAAAACCTTTTGCTTCACCTCAGAAACAGTTGTGTCTGTGTCTGGAGACACAACTGTTTCATCAAAGGTTTTTGCCTTTCGAAGGCTAAGCATCTGTCTTCCAAGTTAGAAATAAATTAATAGTTTTAAAAAAACTAAAAAAAAACACGCGTCTAGAGTGAATCAGCCTAAAATGTAAAAAATAATTGTTAACATAAGAATAAAATGAATGTCGCCGTCCTAAAAGCGTTGGGTGCTCGATAGTCAGTTCAACAAGATATAAGCTCTGTGCACATTTGAATGCGTGATCTCCGAGCGTCGTTCCCGAACGTTCTCCAAACCTGTTTGTTTGAGTATACACGATAGCATGCAAAAAAGTTTGCCAGCTGTCGGGGAAGTTTTTGTTGCAGCTGTACGACCTTCTGAAAAATGAATTTTGATGCACAATTGAGAACTAATTTTAATACAGGTTTTTATATGAACTATTTAATCATGATGTGCGATAGTGTTGCTCTGGTATAAACACCTTAGGATCTCCAAAATATGCAGTGGAATGAAAAATAAATACAAAAAGAATAGTCGGAGAACTGATTGTCAAGAAATTCAAACAGAGCAACGTTATAGGGGGAGAAAGGTGTCCCTTCGGAGGGTTTTTAACGATAATTTTAATTTTTGATCGTTTAAAACTTTGAATTGCATAATATAAAAAGAAAAAACATTGAATGAAAAAAAGTTCAACACTCACTATTCAATTTTTCTTTTAAAATTGCTTTGGGCATTGTACGTCTGGCGAGCATCCCTAACAAGCAATCAATGGCTCCATTTCTGCCTTTAGGGCCAGAATGGCCGAGTGGCTAGCGCTCGGTACCACAGGTTTCGGTTCGAGCCCTGGCGGTGCCATGGATGTTTGTAGTGGTTCGGAATCAACTTTAAACCGTAGGTCCCGGTCTGTTTACTCTAAAGTGTGCACAAGATGATCGTAGAGTGACAAACCAAACCATTTCTGCTTTAAAAACCGGATGCTCATCTTACCTCACAATCGTTGAACGAACTCTTCGAAAGACATAAAAACACTCTCTACAGAAAGACGCTGGATATTCGCTAATATCCAAACTGATCTATTCTGATATTCGCTGAAAGGATATTCGCTGGTAATGGGGTATTAAGAGGGTTCGAGCTCACACTGGCAAACGTGCCGCGCTCGTAACTTGCTCATTCAGATATGAACAATAGATGGAGCGACATCATCAAATTTGAGGCGTGGCCTGATGGTCAATTGGCCAGCGCTCTGGCCTTTGGTTCCATAGGCTTCAAGTTCGAATGTTGGCCGTGGCGTGGATGTTTGGGAGGGGTTCGGAATCCACATTAAACTGTAGTCCCCGGTCTAATTAGCCTAAAGTGTGCACAAAATGACCATAGAGCGACAAACTAAACCGGGGATGGGCAAACGTTTTCGGTTCGCGGGCCAAAAATAAAAAAAAAAAAAGTTTGGCGGACCAAGATAAATTTTTCCAAAATTTTAAAAACAATATACTACAAGTATTACAATTTAAATGTGTTAATGAGATGAATGAAATAAAGATTTCATTTTTAAAAGTTCCTTATATTGAGGTTTGAAGTGAGATGTACTGATTTTAAGGAACGAGGCTCAATGCTCATTTGTCAGTCTACTTCTGAAATAATTCTTTCTAAGGTTCATAATTGAAAACACTTGTTCACATATATAAGATGAAGTCAACATAGCAGTGATTTTCTGGGCGTCAGACATTAAATTTGGGAAACATACTTTCGATGATGATTTGTAAAACTCTAAAATTATTATTAAAAATTATTATTACTCTAAAATTTGTAAAAACTCTAAAATTATTATAAAAGTATTTGACATGTTGATTAATTCATTTGGGTTAACAACAAAAAAAAACCTAAAGCGGAATTTAAGGCACCGACGAGATTCAAACTTGTGATCTCCTGTTTACTAGACAGGCGCTTTAACCAACTAAGCCACGGAGCTCCTGAACGGAAGAGAAACCGAGAGCTCTCTCATTTGTGCTGGGCATAGTAATAAATAAGCACCACAGGCGATTTTTGATGCTGTCATTGCTTTTCAGAAAAGGTGAGTCGATGGCGTTTGTAATAATGATTGTCTGTCATTTGTGAAAACATCTGTGTGGACGGATTTACAGAAAGTGTTGAAAAACGGAATGAGCGAAACAATATTGAAACAGAAAGATTTAATTTTCGCAATGTTCATAGTTGTTGTTCACATATATAAGAGAAGCAAACAAAGCCCTGATTAAATTTGGGTTAGATAATGATTTGTAAAACTCTAATATTGGCAATTTAGAAACAACTGCTTGAGATAATTGTTAGATTGCAACTCGATTAATTCAACCTGCAAATCTAACCCCACTGCTTCACAATTTACGTTGAAAAGCATGATAAAAATATCCAATTCTGTTTGAATGGCCCTGAAATTTTGAAATCTGCGTTCGAACTCAAAATGAGAGAAAAACCAAAAATAAAGAAAGTAAAAAGATCATCAGTCCTTTGAAAAAGAAAGAAAACAAAATATTTAATCTATGTAGAAAAAAGACATAAATATATAATATTTTTTTTTTTTCCAATGGCAGATTATGAACAGTTACAGCAAAAAAAGAACAACGAAAAAAAAACATACAACATACAACAACAACAACAAAATAGTACAACAAATACAACAAAACATGCTGAAACAGAGTTCATTCATCTAACACTAATGCCAAGTTGCAGATCTTTTAGCCACTAAAAAGTGTTACCAGGTGCGCCACGGGGAGGTAGATCGTCTGCGCACCCTGGATATATAATATATAAATATATATTTCTTTTAATTTGCCTTGGACCGGCAAATTAAAATCTATCCGCTGGCCGAAAAGAACCTTCCGGCGGGCCGGTGTTGGCCCACGGGCCGTAGTTTGCCCATCCCTGAACTAAACCAAACCAAGTTTGAGGTATTTATAATATTGTACTCAATTTAATGATATTGGTAGATATAATCTTGTACCCAATTTATAAATCGATTCAATTTATTGGTAGATATAATATTGTGCTCAACTTATGAATCGACTTGACTTGTTGTCGACTCAATACCACATTGGCTTGACTGGCTTGTTGTTGAATACGCTTGGCTTGTAGTCACATTTATGAATCGACTCAATTTATTGGTAGATATAATATTGTACTCAACTTATGAACCGACTTGACTTGTTGTCGACTCAATACCACATTGGCTTGTTGTAATCTTGGCTTGTTGTCTTGTTGTAATCTTGACTTGTTGTCGACTTGGCTTGTTGTTGAATACGCTTGACTTGTAGTCGACTCAATTTATGAATCGACTCAATTTATTGGTGGATATAATATTGTACTCAATTTATGAATCGACTTCAATATTCCATCCATCTATTTCATGTCTGAACAGGATTTTTACTCGAATCCATCGGCACGAAAACCGCGCATTCTTAAGAATGTTTCGTTGAAATTTCATCGCCTTCCCATTCATGACATTTTTTGGAAGCTATTCTCCTTCCAAGATTCCGAGAATCGAGAAAGATTCCATCTCTCTCCCCCTCACGAGGGACGTGATTCCGCATTCGGATGAAGGCGCGATTTCTGTTTTCAATTCCTTCCCGAAAAGAGGGGGAAAAAAAGACGATTTTTTTTAATTGGAAAAAAAATTTGTAAAAAAAATAAATAAAGGCGGCGCATCTGCTGACGGCATTTTGAAAGAAATGTCCCCTTTTTTTTTTTTTTTTTTTTTTTTTTCTTTTTTTTGTCTTTTTTCAATTTCGATTCGATGAAAAAATAAATCAAATTCATTTTTTTTTTTTTTAACAACAGGGAGTTGTTTAAAAAAATTCAAGAGAACCATTATTCAAAAATGGTTTCATAATAATGAGTCAGGTTCAGGTTTCAGGTTTGAATCCCGGCAGTGCCATGGATGCTGCCGGCATTTTAAAAGAAATGTTGGTTTTGTTTTTGGTTTTTTTTCCCTGAACTTTTTTAATTTCGATTCGATGAAAAAAAAAAAAAAAATAAATCAAATTCATTTTTTTTTTTTTTAACAACAGGGAGTTGTTTAAAAAAAGTTCAAGAGAACCATTATTAAAAAATGGTTTCATAAAATGAGTCAGTCATTTCAAATAACTATTATTTAAGAAAGTTGATTACACAGATCAGGCCATCTGAGTGTGCTCCTTCACTCAGTCGAGGAGCCTGTTGGCCGAGTGGCTAGCGCTCTAGCGCTCGGTACTACAGGTTTTGGGATTCGAATTGCCGGCGGTGCCATGGATGTTTGTAGTGATTCGGAATTCGCTTTAAACTGTAGGTCCCGGTCTGCTTAGCCTAAAGTGTGCACAAGATGACCGTAGAATGACAAACCAAACCAAACCTTCACTCAGTCGAAGGAATCGCTCAATCATCACCGATTTTATGGAAACTTGGCAAGTCGGACAGACTGAAAAGGGAGTCAAAGACATGGAGAGAGGGGGTTTTATAACAATATAAATAACTTTAATTTTTAATAATTACAAATTTAGATCTTATAATATTAGAAGAAAAAATTAGATTTTGAAAATTTTACAATAACAATTGAACTTTTATTTTAGCTTAAATTAAAGCTGACTTGATTGAGTCATGTCAGACTGCTGAAAGAGGAACTGCTGTTTCCATATAATCGAGGGTCGAACTAGCTACCGTCCACTTATGTCTACCCCGATCAGAACTCCATGGCTCGTGGAAAGTGAACATGAGGGATATCTGGAGGGATTGCAGGATTCGAATCCGAGCTCTCCCTACGCGCCACCAATCAGGCGCATTTGAAGGTGGTATTATGACCAACATTCCACTTATGAAGTGGATTGGATCTGTCGATGCATCTAACTCGCCCTTTTTCTTTTATTTAATGATGTTTGGAATAATCTTTATATCTTACTATATTGCTTATGAAAATTGAGCCATCTTGTAAAACTTAGGAAAGATTAAAATTGCAGATGAATGTTAACATTATTAGGGCAAGATCTGCTTTTTAGTTAAGCTGTAATAAATGGTTATGAAAAGTTTTAAACAACATGGCATCAAATAAACTAGACTTAATATCTATTATTAGAATATTACTTGCCAAGTTATTATCATCCAAGTCTGCAATTCATTGGCTATGATTACTGGAGAACAATATGTGATCGTATTTCATGTGTATTTGGATGGTGATATCTGTCATAATGTCATATCATTTATTTAACCTTTACAAATTACTCAATTAACACCATTGGAAATGCCTCCGCAAAATTATTTCATTATATGACTGGAAAAACTCGAAAGTCAAAACATTTTGTACAAAATTTAAGAGCATACAATGCTTGCTTTCAAATGACATCAGTTGGTACTACTTCCATAAGCAGAAGAAAGCTCAGAAATTGATTTTTAGAGCCACATTTTTTTTTTTTATTTATATAAACAAATACGTAGAAAATCGTTCTGATAAATATCACGCGTATTATAAAGTTGACGTCTAAATAATATTTTGCATAAAAGATGTTTTGTAGGCATATTATAAAATATATACATGGTGAATCAAATGTCGTACACTTTGTCTTGAATCGTTGAGAACGGTAGATAAGTAGTAGATTCAGCATTACCCAGGCTCAACTCTTACAAGATGGGTACACCCCATCAAAGTGTTGTTTTCGGTGCTCAGCCCGTGTTTCACTTATGCACGACATGAATTGTCGATCGACGGCAGATGAGGGGGGATGGCCAAGATTCAAATCCCTGCTTTCAGAATCGAGAGGACTCAATGGCGACAGTGACAATGTGACAAGAGTTTTGTATGGATAATCAGGCTATCAGTATTCAGATTTTCTCCCAAACGAGACGCACATGCGGGGCAATTTATCTCTAAAAGTCTTCACTGTCCCATAAAGATGGTCTGTTTTTTTTGTAGATCTACAGCAGGGTCTCCATACTTTCCAGCCTTAGGGCCATACTGTTTACTCCAGTAAGTACCAAGTGCCAAAACCGTTCTGATTTTTCTGCCATTATCTATAACTTCTAGACGAGTCCCCGAGTACGCGCTCTGAGCGAGCATACGCTTGCTAAATTCGCTGGTTCAATGACTACAATTACTATTGTGTGTATCGATACGACCGTGACACTTGACGACATCTAGTGGTCAAAAAGCTGAAATAGGTAGGTAATATCCTTTATCGCTAGTAGTATCTAAAGCGCAGTAGCAATTAAACATTCATGAATAACCTCATTGGTTCGAGAAGGTTCTGGTGTATTTCACTCAAGTCGAGATGGCAGTAGTTGGAGTATTAACACTGATCCCTGTGTTTTGTTATCCAACTTATTACAGCAACAATAAGCTATTCGCTGTCGCGGGTCGGATGGATGACACTGGCGGGCCGTAGTTTGGAGACCCCTGATCTACATGAAGTCCACCCTCACCTTTCTAATGCGCAGGGGGAAATACGACCCCCGAGTTTTGGGAGAGGGGATTAAGACGTAAGCGTGAAAGAAAAGTTGGCTGTACAAATTCCATAGAAAATATCTCAAATAGTACTTCTTCTGGGTGCCTACGTACCTATACATTCTTTATTATTTAACTTTACGGTTATCTGAAATTATTTTGGGGACATTTTTGATGTTTTCGTCGGTAACAGCGTCTTTGGGGCGTGCATCGTCCTCGCTGCTCATTTCGCCTCGTTTAAATTTAGCAAACCACTTCTCTACGGTTGATTTTCCGGGTGCAAAGTCCGAATAATATTTATCAAGCCAAGCCTTGGCTTCAATGGTATTTTTTTTTCCGCCAAAAATCAATGCTTTCTAAAACACACGAAATTTCCTTTTTATCCATTTTTCAAACTAACAAAAGTCGCTTCACTAAAAATGCTATAACTCGCATTTAATAGCTGTCAAATTTATACACGTGTCTTTTGAAGGTTAGGCCTAACTAAAAATCATATGGATTTAATACTAGTAGCGCCATCTATGTGTCAGCCTACGAACATGTCAGCCCAACTGTTATATCTCCGTCTTTATGCATTGTCTTCCGTCTTTTTTTTGTATAACAGATTATTTTTTTCTTTAAATACTGGAATGGGATAAATGATGCTCTACTAAATATAGATCAGTACATTATAACCAGTAACGGGGATGGAGAAAGAACAAAAAAGGTGTTAACAAGATTACCTACTTCCAACTCTTGAGTTGAATAATTTATAAAAGATTTTTAATTACCGCCTCCTCAATCTTCACCATAATTTCATACCATAATATTATGATCTCTATCAATGGTTTTACAAGAATACGTGAAATAAATTTAATGACTTTTATTGAACTCGTTTATTTGAAAGAAAGTTTTTGCATAAATGAAGTATATTTTTGCAACTTAAAAGTTTAGTATTTGCATTCACTTAAAACACATTCATGTACTTTCAACTCGCTTGGTTCCAAAGTGTTATAGAATAGCCGAAGACGAACAAAAAGAAAATGGTGCATTTTAAAGTCAATGATGGGCTATTTTTAATGCCGTAAATCTTGTTTGTTTTTAGTAACACAATTGCTGGGCCTGAATAGCCTAGTGACTAGTGCTCTGGCGCTCAGTACCACAGGTTTCGGGTTTGAGTCCCGGCGGTGCCATGGATGTTTGCAGGGATTCGGAATCTACTTTAAACTGTAGGTGCCAGTCTAATATGATTATAGGGCGTAAGGCTGACAACCTCACCCTATAAAAAGAAAACATCTCAAATCTCGAAATCTGTTGTTTCTTATCCTACTTGATGCACAGCAACATCAAGACAGTGCGGTATCTGGGAGGAAGGAATGGTGACAACTTTTCTTATGATGGATAACCTGCAGGTAGAAGTCTGACTTGGCCCCGTGACGCTGACTTTCCACTGGGTCACTCTACGCTTTACAGTCATATTAGACCGGTGTGCTACGATTTAAAGTGGATTCCGAACCATTACAAACATCCATGGCACCGCCATTTCTTCGGTGGATCCTAAACAGGTTTTGACTCGCAGAAAAGGCTTGATGATAAGGTTTGCTGTTCAAGCAGTCACGGTCTTAGCTACGGGTTGACATTGTTGAAGGACACAATTAAATGACCTCCTAAAGGCTCGTCCCCACCGAGGCGAGAGACGTGAAGATTCAAGAGGCAAGAGAGAAATTTTTTTCGACCCCTTCACAGCGAAACGCCAGAAATAGCATTACGCCTAGTGAAAGTTCCAACTCGAAGCAGCGGATTTCAAACCGGTTTCAGGTTTGAAAATGTGGATAACAATTGTGGTGAGGCTAGTGATTGGTCAAATTTTATCGCTTACATCTTCTCACCTCGGTGGGAACGAACTTTTAAGGTTTCATTTTAACATTCATTCCCTAATTTTGGAGAAATAAAAATCGTGGTAAAAAAAAAATTGATCATCGGATTTTTATATCGACTCCTGGTTCCTGACTCCTTCCTTCTGCCAGTAGCTGATACGCCAGTTGCAGCCTTGATGTCAGAGTGTGCGTAAACCGATGGGGTCGAGGTCTATTATGTCAAGAAAACAGAACTCGTCCGCATGGAAGGAAAATGTCGGCGCATATCTACGGGCGGAAATGGAATTTCGACCTCCCTACCAGGCGGACAGATGACAGAGGGTCCTGTCAAAGTCCCCCCCCCCCTCTTCCAAATCTTCAGGCAAACGAGATCAGCTGTCAGTCGGTCTTTTTACACTGGACGAACATGTTGTTCGAGGGACTGTCGTGGCTGGGGTGATGGGAGGAGTTGTCACCGCGACTATTTGGGGAGGAGACAATCTCTGCTTTCAGCTCTACTAAATCAGAACTCCATTATTAAAATTATCCGAATACTATCTACTAACTGGATACGTTGAAATACGAACAGCTTTAAAAGCAAAATTAAATGAACTACAATATTTCATCAAAGATCAAAACCAATACATCATCCCGGTGGTAATACTAGAATTTCGAAACATTTGCTACTTACCAAACAATTAAATGATCAAGGGTTTCCCCCTTGATCATTTAATAGCATAACTTACTGAAAAGCATAGTTGTTTTTAGCATAGCTGTTTTAGCATGGAATAGCTGTTTTAGCATAGCATAGCTGCGTAGCATAGCTTAGCTGAAAAGCATAGCTGTTTTTCTTTAGCAGCAAGGTTAACAACAAGGTCTTTACAACTCGATCATTTGAAACTAATTACCTCTATAGCTCGAAGAAATATAAAATTACCGACTTTAAGGATTTTCCGACAATGCACGTCATTGTTTCTTAGGAAACAATATATGAGTATATAGTAAATAGAATAGATAGAGAACGATCAAATTGTGTAAAGCAAAAAAAATAATAAAAAAATAATAATAATAATAATAACTGACTTTTTAATGCATAATATTTTTAATTTTAAAGGTTGATTCGAATTATTTTTGATTTTTTCTTGTAGTGCGTAATATAACTCTATAACTCTATAACTCGAATTATTTACTGTAACTTGAATTTTTATTTATTTTACCTGTCTAACTCTAAATAAGTTAGAAAGAATGTAAATCTCTACAAGTCGAATATTTCCTTAGAAATCCGGCAAGTTAAGTCGAAATCCTCCATAAGTCGAAAACTCTATATAACTCGAATTATTTGGCGTCTCCCTTGAAGTTCGACTTACGAAGGTTCTACTGTATATATATATATATATATATATATATATATATATAATTCCTGAAAAATCCTTCGAAAAAGCGTTCGGATTAGAGCTCCTCCATAAATCCCACCAATTAAGAGACCGCCTCTGTTTGTCTTCGCTGATGACGACTCAAAACTCTCTCTCTCTCTCCACCCCCATTGTTTGCTCTCACTGGAAGCTGCTCTTCAAAACGACATCCCCCTCCTTCCTTTTAAATGGAATCTTACCACCCACACACTCCCCTTTCTTCTTGGAACAATCGGCCAAAGACTTTTATTTTTCTTTGAAAGATAAAGTCAATTCTCTGAGCGACTGCTTAATTTTCAAGGATCCATTCAACTTTTTTTAAACAATCATTGTTTTCGTAAGCCGACAAAAAAAATGGACTAAAGTCGTTCACCACTTGATCACCAGCACGTCAAAAGTTTCCAAGGGGGTGAAGCTGTTAAATGATATCTCAATGAGTCACCCCCAATGTATGACACATCAATTAAGAAAAGGAAACTGAGTTATTCTTGATCATCTTTTATTAGGGTTCAAATGATTTACTTTCTGTCCAAACGATATAGAATTCTGAGCGTAAACATTTGTGTATTCGATTTCGCTACAAGTTCATTATACCGTAGGTTTCCAAAAATAAGATGATTCGTGTATAAGCCGAGATAACTTTTTTTTTTTTTTTCAAATAATTGAGTCAAAGCCCTTTTATAAGCAGAAATGGAAAAAAAAATAATAATCCGCAATATTCATTTTAAAGGTAGTCTATTATTTTTTTCTGATGTGCACTTTAGGTTTTTTTTTTCCGTTAGTCGGGTGCCAACATTTGATGTTTCGTTTTAGCGGCGACGCAACGTACCAGGTAATGAGAACCGTTTCGAAAATAAAACAAATCATTTTCATAATATCAATAAAAATGAAATGAAAAAAGAACTTTTTAGTAAACTTAAGTAACTAAAGAAATAAAAACTTGCTCTAGTGTAAAAATTTGGCACCCGGCTAAAGGTTTGTTTTTGTCGCTCTACGGTCATCTTATGCACATGAGGGTTAAACAGACCGAGACCTACAGTTTTAAAGTAGATTCCGAATCCCTCACAAACATACTCCATGCCACCACCAGGATTCGAACCTGAAGCTTGTGCTACCAACGGTCAGAGCGCTAGCCACTTGGCCAACAGACCGCCCCGGCTAAATGAAAAGTATACGAGATGAGAGAATCCGCATTTAAGTCGACTGTAGACATTTGACATTAAAAATGTTCTGAAAATTCTCGTCTTACAAACGAAAATATGGCCTGATGGCCGAGTGGCTAGCACTCTGGCTCTCGGTACCACAGGTATCGGGTTCAAATCCCGGCTTGCCCATGGATGTTTGTAGTGGTTCGGAATCCACTTTAAGCCGTAGGTCCCGGTCTAATTGGATCGTAGAGTGTTGTGGAGGTATTGTTACTCCGCGACCGTGGCTTACCATCAAGTTACACGCGCCCCTGGGTAATGCAAAGTGAGTAACGTCGGTGCAGCACTTGCTTTAAGGCATCAAATACAATTGTCTAAGTGGTTGCTTATTAGAACGAAAAAAAATAAACTGTAAACGAATAAATACATACATAAATAAATCTGAATTGGGTTTATAATTTGGGAAGATACGAACAGCAAATAAATAAATTTATTTTGTGCATTATTTGGCATGAACAGAACATTCTTGCGTCATTCACAGGCCTCATACATAATAAATAAATCTGAATTGTGTTTATTATTTGGGAAGATACGGACAGTAAATAAATGAGGATTAAATGTATTATTTGGCATGAACACTTTCGTGTCATTTACAGGCCTCATTTACAAGGCCAAGTAATGCTGATGTAAAGAATATAATTAAAAAACGGAATCCCCCTCTCCGAGCGTTGTTAATCGCCCCACTCTGTGCGGGGCGTGCCATTAGAGCGACGCTGATTGGCCGCCCTCAAAAAGCCGAATAATTCATCGCGCTTTAATGGAGCAGTGATTCAGCCCCGGTTAGAGGGAGAACTCAATTAGACTAATTAATTTGCTGTCCCCAAATTGTCCATTAATCCGCGCTACTCGGGGCGATTAGTCTCCGCAGGAGGATGGAAAAGCCCCCGCAAGCGAACCGTGGCGGCGGAAACGAAACGCGCCTTTTTTATTATTGCTATTATTGGGTGCATTCGAACAAACTATTGACTGTTTATTTTACACTCATAGCCACAGTGAGTATACATAACAGGTAGGCTGAAATGTCCGTAGGCTCACACACAGATGGCGCTACTAGTATTAAATCCATATAATTTTTAGTTAGCCCTAACCTTCAAAAGACACGTGTATAAATTTGACAGCAGTTGCACTATTAGTATGTGAATTATAGCATTTTTAGTGTTCATCACGTGCAGTCCACTCGGCTGACTGTCGATTGGACTTCGGTTTGAAATGAGGGATCCATGTTTCATCCATTGTCACATATCGTCGCAAAAATTCGGGTTTATTACGATTGAACAGCTCCAAACACTGCTTAGAATCATCCATTCGTTGTTGTTTTGGGTCGATTGTGAGTTCGCGCGGCACCCACTTTGTACAGAGCTTTCGCATATCCAAATATTCATTCACGATATGTCCAACACGTTCCTTTGATATCTTTAGGTTTCAGCTATCTCAATCAACTTCACTTTACGATTATCAGAAATTATTTTGTTGACTTTTTTTGTTGTTGTCGTCGGTAACAGCTCTTTTTGGTGTCCACTTCGTGCATTGTTCTCGGGGCTCATTTCGCCTCGTTGAAATTTAGCAAACCCCTTCTCTACGGTTGATTTTCCTGGTGAAAAAAGTCCGAATAATGTTTATCAAGCCAAGCCTTGGCTTCATTTTTTCAAACTAACAAAAGTCGCTTCACTAAAAATGCTATAACTCTCATACTAATAGTGCAACAGCTGTCAAATTTATACACGTGTCTTTTGAAGGTTAGGCTAAATAAAAATCATATGGATTTAATAGTAGTAGCTCCATCTATGTGTCAGCCTACGAACATGTCAGCCCAACTTTTATACTACTGTGTTCAAAAGCAAGACCCATTTTCAATTTAAAATTCCCGGGGCTAATGGAATTTCAATTTTTTTTTTTTTTTTTTTTAGGTTGTTGGCCGTGTCCTTGACATCTGTGTGAAATTTCACGTCAAAATATTCATTAGTGTTTGAGTTACGCTTGGCTTTGTGAGACGCTAAAACTGATTCCGACGATTTTTTAAATGTCTTGTCAATCGACTCAAAACGGTGTCCACAGAGCCAGTCCAATAGTCAGAAGTAGCACGATGCTAAATCAGGTGAATACGGTGGTTGTGGAACGATGTGGATTTCATTTGGGGCGAAAAAGTCACGAAGAATCAATTCAGTGTAAACTGGAGAATTTAGTATTTTCGGTACCAATCAAGATTTGACACGTTTGAGGCCCAAAAATCTTTTAAAATGGAATTTGAAATTCCAACATCATCAGGCAGGTCTCTAATTGTAAATCGACGGTTTGCAAGCACCAAATCTTTACTTGTTTGGACGTGAGCTTCGTCGGTTAAGGTTCGTGGTCGACCAGAAGGCTCTTCGTCTTCAAGCCTTCTCTGCCTTCTTTGAACTGTTTTTACCACTTCTAAACATTTGTTTTTGATATAGGAATGTTCACCGAATGGCTTCTACAACATTTTATACGTTTCCGCAAACAAAATTTAACGAAAATTCTTTTTCTCAATGAATTCAGACATTTCAAACATTTCCGGAATCAGTTTTAACGTCTCACAAAGCCAAGCATAACTCAAACATTAATGAATATTTTGACGTCCAATTTCAACAAATGTCAAGGACATGCCAACAACCTAAAAAAGAAAATATGCCCGGGAAATTTTTGAAAACTTGTCTTACTTTTGGACACAGTAGTATATATATATATTTATATAACCAGAAAAAAATTCTCATTAATTTTTAATTCTTATATATTTTTTTTTATAAATTTTTAAAGTGTTCTTATAGTTCCTATTAGTTCTTAATTCTCATATTTTTTATTGTTAAATGCATGAATTAATTCTTGTTAAATTTTTAATGTAAAAAGACATTTATTTTACAAAATTGCAATTCAAAAATATTTAGTCAAGAATCGTCTGCGAAGTGCTCAGATAGAATGGAGAGGAGGGTGCGAAGTTCAAAGGGCGACAATGTTGTAGTCACTAATTTCAGAAACGAGGAGGCTCGATGGCGATTGTGACAATATATGTAAAGGCATCTCGCAAAGTCAGATTGCCTGAGGGGAGTTTTTCGCATTTTTTTCCGTACGATACGCAAATGGGGGTCAAGTCCCTAAAAGTCCAACAGAAAGTCCTGCCCAGTACCCTTCGGAGGTTTATGTTTGTGGAATACATCAGTGGTAATGATGTTGAAAGAAGAACGAAGAGTTTACTGAACGAACTTAGCGTTCAGTGAATCACTGAACGATTCTTAAAAAATCGAAATCGCACTTAAAAAAAAAACTCGTTTTAAATCGTCAGAATTATTTTAAATTTTCTTTGACAAATTTTCTTGAAAAGGAAAAGAAAAATTTTTGAAAGGAAAGTTTTTGAAATTTCTTTCGTCATCTTAATTATTTTTTTTTTTTTTTTTTTTTTTACAAAGATTTAACATTTATTTTTAAGGGCTGCATTTTTTTTTTTAAATTTCATTTTTTCTTTCCCCACGGAAAAGGTGAACTATTTGCGTTGTTTCTATTGACAATCTTTTGATTAGAATAATTAATGCATATAGAAAAGACTGTTTTTTTTTAAAATCAAAAGTCATTTGGATATTTCACTTTACCATAAATGTATCGAACATTTTTAATATTTAAAAATATACTAATTTTTTTTTTGCATGCTGATATAATTCTTACAGAATTTTTTTCCCATTGTATTTTCTATTAATCCGATATTTGTAAGGTATTTGACTTACAAAACTACAAACTGATTTATTTTTATCAAATCGGTGCGTATTGTGGATGTCTGAATGTCGCCAAGCTCAAGTTTGGCGAGTATATTTGGAATGATGGAATTTCGTTATTATGCTGAAGAATATTTTCGCTGGAGGTTTTGGCTCGTTTCGCTGATATTGCTTTTTTCATTAAGTCTACTAAATTAAAAATATATCTTTGTACTGATGCTGATCACACAGAAACACCCCGATGTGTGGCAAAATGCAGGCCAGTCGTCTCGAAAATTGTATTGTTGTGAGTAAAGGCTGATAAAATTCAAATTTTATAGTCCGAACTATGGCTGCATAACATTTATTTTTTTTCCAATGTATGTTTATATGAAGAAATTCAATACGATAATCACACAATCATAATTATTTTAGTCAATGCAAAAATATCATTTTGTTATTAAAAATATCATACTATGTTATTAATCTTATCTTTTCAATGCCATCATTCACTTTCGCGCTAACACTTATTTTTCTTAAAGAGAATTCCTATTTTAGGGAAAGATAACAAAAGTATACTTTAACAACAAAGTTCATTATGTGTGATACAAACCCTAATTGCAAACAATAATGTTACTATTCAACTAGAAGCTAAAAGTTAACAAATCAAATCTTCACAAAAAAGAATTGAAATTGAAAGGTGATTTTAAAGATTGAGTAATCAAGCTCCAATAGCGACTCTGTTGGGATCAGTAACAATTCCTTTTAAGAAAATTTTAAGTACATTTCTCTCGTGATAAAAAAAAAAGACCAGATTAAATTTTCGAAATATTTGACAACTTTTAAATCAATAGTAATTTTTAAAAATTTAATAAAGTTCGAGATCTAACAGTGGAAAAACTTCAAAAATATTGATATGAATCCATAAATCCAAAGAAATGACTACAAGCGAGTTCCTTAAAAGCAAAAAGTTGTTTGATTTAAATGTTTGCAAAATTTTTTTGACCAGCTCATATGCTGCCTCATCCTTTTCTATTTTTCAAGGTCGTGCTTGCATCTTGTTTTAAACAAGGCTATGCAAGGATTCATAGTCTTTTAAAATAAAAATAAAATAAAAACCATTTAACAACAAAGTTTACTATGTGTGATGCAAACCCTAATTGCAAACAATAATGTTACTATTCAACTAGAAGCACAATTTAACAAATCAAATCTTCACAAAAAGAACTTGAAATTAAAAGATGTTTTAAAAATATTAAATAATCAAACTTCAATAGCGACTCTGTTGGGATCAGTAACAATTTCTTTTAAGAAAATTTTAAGTAATCTGTTTTGTTCCCGTCGGAAAAAAACAGATTAAATTTACATATTATATATATATATTAATATATACAAATGTTTGACTACTTTTAAATCAATAGTAATTTACTAAATTCGAGAACTAAAAATACTTCATAGTCTTTTAACGAATAAAAAATAAAAAATAAAAAAAAATAAAAACACTTAATGTCCGAATTTTTATTATTTTTTAATTTTTTATTTTTATGTTTTTCAATTTTTTTATCATTTTTTTTTTTTTTTTACTGTTTTGTCCAACTCTTCGCCTATTCATATTCACATATACTCATATCATTCACATATGCGTATATTCACATATATAATTCATATATATATTCCTATTCACATATACATACACAGATTCATATGCACGTGGGGTCTTCGACTGATTCAATGGCGCACGTGTTTTAAATTCAAGAACGCAAAACAGAAGTGGAAAGATATGCGGTGGATACGAGATGAAAACGCTCGTGCCATTATTTCAACGAAAGAGGATGTTTTTGGGAAGGAAAAAAAAAAAAAAATCTATTTGTGTAAAGATTTATCTGCAGTAAATCTTTGCCTCATGACTTCAAAATCGCAGCAAAAATTACGAGGTTATTTTACCCGTGGAAAAATATGTGTTGAGTCAATAAAAAAAAGCGTATATAATTTAAAAACAACCATAAACAGTGCTTTAATTAAAAGGGGAAAATAAAAACGAATGTTAATGAGAGATTAATAAGCGCAAGTACCATCGATTCTGAGGAAATGTACACCCGATTTAAAGACGGAAACAGAGGATTCTATTGTTAGGGGTACTAATTAGAAATGCGCATCGTAAAGCAATTTTGAAAGAAATGAAGTTTCTCAGTGGAAGTGTTTTCATCTCATTTTTTTTCTTTCGATAGTATGTCATTTAAAATTGTAATTATTAAAAAAAATTAAATATATTTTTAGTCTCATTAAAATAACCCCTCTATCTCTATACCTTTCTCCCTAGGACTCTACTCTGTTTGAAAAGGTCCAACTTGGCCGTTTGTCAATTTCACACACAACTGAAAGTTAACTATACGTGATAAAATCCTTTTTAAATGCTGGTGATTTCCGAATATTAGCTGACGCAACTCTGTAACGAGTTGGACAACTTTGTAGCAACTAGTGCAAAATTTTCTCTGCTGTGAGAGCAGAGTTTTTCATGGTCCTCTCATAAAATGCCCTCTTATTGTTATACTGTAAAAAATACTGAACTGTTTTTTGCAGATATATGAATTCAATAAAAGTTATGGAATTTATGTTACATGTTCTTCTAAATCCATTAGTGAAGATGATAGCATATAAAATGACGCGGATCGCTGTAAACAATTCGACTGAGGAGTCGCAGGAGTTGTTTGATTTTGCAGTGAATGTGGACATAACAGGTAGGCTGACAAGTTCATAGGCTGACACATAGATGACGCTACTAGTATTTAATCCATATAAATTTTAGTTAGCCCTAACCTTCAAAAGACACGTGTATAAATTTGACAGCTGTTACACTATCAGTATGTGAGTTGTACCATTTTTAGTGAAGCAACTTTTGTTAGTTTGAAAAAATGAATAAAAAGGAACTTCGTGTGTTAATAAAGCATTGCTTTTTGGCAAAAAAATACTATTGAAGCCAAGGCTTGGCTTGATAAACGTTACTCGGACTTTGCACCAGGAAAATCAACCGTAGAGAAGTGGTTTGCTAAATTTAAACGAGGCGAAAGGAGCACCGTGGACGATGCAGGCAGTGGACGCCCCAAAGAGGCTGTTACCGACGAAAACATCAAAAAAGTCCACGAAATAATTTCTGATAACCGTAAAGTGAAGTGGATTGAGATAGCTGAGACCCTAAAGATATCAAAGGAACGTGTTGGACATATCATGAAGGAATATTTGGATATGCGAAAGCTCTGTTCAAAGTGGGTGCCGCTCGAGCTCACAATCGACCCAAAAACAACAACGAATGGATGATTCTAAGCAGTGTTTGGTGCTGTTCAATCTTAATGAACCCGAATTTTTGGTCGATATGTGACAATGGATGAAACATGGCTCCATCATTTCACAACGGAGTCAAATCGACAGTTAGCCGAGTGGATTGCACGTGATGAACACTAAAACTGCTATAACTCACATTTTGATAGTGCAACAGCTGTCAAATGTATACACGTGTCTTTTGAAGGTTAGGTCTAACTAAAAATAATATGGATTTAATACTAGTAGCGCCATCTATGTGTCATCCCATGAACTTTTCAGCCCACCTGTTAAACTGCTTAACTGAGAAGCGTATGCGCAGTTTTTCCTGCCGCTTCGCACCGTGTGCAAAAAGCGTGAAAGCGCCCTTCTCGGCGGAGGGTCTCAGTTCATTACCCTTACGTCCTTTTGTTTCTCATCCATCCACACAGAATTTGAATGGAGCACCCCCCCGTCGCGTGAGCTCCCCGGGGACCTGTCCGCAGCCCTACCGGAACTAATTAAAACAATTTTTAACCCATCCCCGCTCAATTGGGCGCGAAGCACTGAATGATCACGAAACATTCACGTGAAGACGCTGTTTCCAGAACAGTTAAGACAGTAAACCAGGGGTCTCCAAACTTTCCAGCCTTTCGGGCCCTAGTGCTAGCCTTAGACCGTACTGTTTACTCCAGTAAGTACCATGGGGCCAAAACCGTTTTCATTTTTCTGCCATTATCTATCATTTCTAGACGAGTCGCCGAGAATGCGCTCTGAGCGAGCGTACACTTGCTAAATTCGCTTGTTCAATGACAACAATTACTATTGTATGTATCGATACGACTGTGACACTTGACGACATCTATTGGTTAAAAGCGGAAATAGGTAGGTATAACTACCGATGGTAACCGCGGGATGTTCACTAGTTTATAATGTTAGGGGATTCATTTCAGTTATGTGTTAATTATTTTGCGTAAGTTAAATTTTCTGCGTTTTATGCTTGTCAAAGCTTTACCTAGCAAGTCAATAAAATCGAATTAATATCATTCCCTGTGTTGTTTATCCTACTTATTACAGCAACAATAAGCTATTCGCTGTCGCTTGCCGGATAGACGACACTGGCGGGCCGTAGTTTGGAGACCCCTGCTGTAAACGAACGTCGATTTCCAGCTCCAAATGGGCCTGAAAAACTAAATACAGGAGCATTATAAAAAAAAACAAATCAGGTGCAGTACTCTGATCTGCCATCATAAAGTAAGAAAACATCTCTGACAGCAGATTTGCGGGAGGGGGAGGGATGAGGAAAAGTAAGGGATAGATGGAGGCTGAATGAAAAGCTATTCAACAAGTAATATTAAAAAAAAAAAAAAAAATTTTAAGTGAATTCCTGCTTTTTTTTTTTTTTCACTCTATTGCATTAAAATCTTCTACAAATAAACATGAAATTTTCCTCTTACATCTGGCGCCATCTATTATTAGATACATGCAACTTAAATCTAAAAAAAAAAAAAACTAAAATGAATCAATTAAATTTAATGAATGAATTAATATTTGAAAAAAACATTGTATTAACATCCAGTGTCATTCACTACAAGTTCAAAACAAATGTATTGGATGAATATTGAGTGGATGAATAAAAATATTTTGTGAACGATTGAAAATTTGAGCAAGATATATATACCGAGTGTGTGAATTAATAGAAGGAATTGAAAAATGCATAAAGCTCCCACCAGGTGATCCAATCATGGAGACAAGACGTTGATACAATCGCCTTTTTTTTCTCCTTCTTTCGGAAGAGTTCCGATGGCTTATTGGCTAGCGCTCTGGCCTGTGAAACCACATGCTTCAGGTTAGAATCCTGGCGGTCGCATGGATGTTTGTAAGTAGTTCGGAATCCACTTTAAACTGTAGATCCCGGCCTGTTTAGCCCAAAGTGTGCACAGGATGACAGTAGAGCGACAAACCAAACCAATCCACCGTCGTTGCGTAGAGATCAACCCTATATATTTCCATCCAAGATTTTACTTATTGATGGATTTCACAGGTATACATCGTATTAACGTGACGTTTAGTACTATATGATAGCCTCCCAATGAGTGCCTGTTTACTCCAGTGTTAAGCCTGGGTGCCGAGATAAAGCAGCGAGTATCGAATGCGCCCGATTCTAGACCAACTCCCCCTTGAATCTTTGATCCACAACTACAAACTATTGTCAGTGAAAATCCCAGTTACATAAATTTCATTAGTATTTTTTTACATGTGGATACCCAGTGATTTCATTCGCGTTCATTTAGCTTTTCCGTTCCTGGGGGGATTTTCAGGATAAAAATCATATGTTCGATTCCGGATATATACATTCCAAACACCGATATACATATATATGCTATTCTCTTTACCCCAACATGACTACCGTGGGTAACCGCGGGATGTTCACTAGTTTATAATGTTAGTGGGATTCATTTCAATTATGTGTTAGGTGTTATAATTAAGTCAAATTTTCTGCGTATTATGCTTGTCATTACGCTTTACCTCGCAATTAAATAATATCGAGTTATTATCATTCTGTAGTTTTTATATCCAGCATATTACAGCAAGAATAAGCTATTCGCTGTCGCAGGCCGGATTCGGCCCGCGGGCCGTTGTTTGAGACCCCTGCTCTACACGATGCTTTTTTCGTTATGAAATGATCTAGTAAACAGATTGGAAAAAAATAGGTGCAGACTTGACTCGATGAGGTGCTTTGCTTGCGCAAGCTGCTTTAGAGAAGTACTCAACAAAAATACAAGTTATTTATAAACTAAATGGAATATGGGTTGTTGTTGAATGAAACAGAGTAGTGTTGCCGCATTTTACAAAAACACGTAACAGACACGCGCTGGCAGACACGATTTTAATCTTATTGGAAAAATCAATCATTATTTTCCAACATTTATTCAGTATGAAGTGCAGTTTAATCCAAACCTGTCCAGAAACAGGGATGTAAACGGACTTTTTAACGCATGGCCGATGCTGATCAATTCACTTTGGGTTCCATAAATCCGCTTTAATATAATATTAAAGTAGGGTCTGAATACCTGAGTGGCTAGCGCACTGGCGCTCGGTACGTCAGGTTTCGTGTTCGAATCCCGGAGGCGCCATGGATGTTTGTAGTGGTCCCGGTCTCCTATTACACTAAGAGCATCACAAAACCAAAGTCAGACTTCTACCTACGGGTGCTACATCAGAATAGAAGCTGCATCCCTCTTTCCTCCTTCCATGAGGGACACGACAACAACAGTGATTACCCTTAATTAAATATTATCGCTCTGGCGCTCAGTGCTACAGATTTCGGGTTCGAGTAACGACGGCGCCATGGATGTTTGTAGTGTTTCACTCCACGGTTCGGGGTTAGGAATCCACTTTAAACTGTAGATCCCGGTCAAACATGATCGTAGAGCGTTGCGTGGAGTATTTTTACACCGCGTCCGTAGCTTATCTTCAAGCTACACGCACCTCCTGGGTGGTGCTAAGTGAGTAACCTCGGTGCCACGTTTACCTTAAGGCAGGGATAGGCAAACTACGGCCCGCCGGAAAGTTCCTATCCGGCCCGCGGATAGAATTTTAATTTGTCGATCCGAGGCAGATTAAAAGAAATATATATTATATATCCATCTCTTTTTCTACTTTGATTAAATATTTTTTTTCTTCCTTTTTTTCAAAGGACTGATGATCATTTTACTTTCACTATTTTTGTTTTACAAAACATAAAAGACGGAAATAGCAAGCACAAACAGCTTTTTCAATCGGTAAAGTGTTAAAAGCGGAAGTTGTTATAGCTGTAGCTTTGTTACTTATAGCTGTAGATTGGCGTCCACAAGCGTTATCTCTTTCTCTGGGAGCAGACATATGGGAATCAATATAGGTAAGAAACTACTAGAAACGTAAGAAAGAGCGTATAAAACCTTAGAAAGAATTATTTCAGAAGTAGACTGACAGTTGAGCCTCGTTCCTTGGAATCAGTGCATCTCACTTCGAACCTCAATATAAGCAACTTTTAAAAAGAAATCGCAATTTCATTCATCTCATTAACATATTTAAATTGCAATACTTGTATATCGTTTTTAAAATTTTAGAAAATTTATGTTGGTCAGCCAAAACTTTTTTTTTTTTTTTTTTTCGATTTTTGGCCCGCGACAGAAAAAGTTTGCCCATCCCTGCCTTAAGGCATCCAAGACAGCTATCTAAGTGTTTGCCAGCTGCGTTAGTACAAAAAAAAAAATAATAATAATATTAAAGTAGCCATTACTTCGGTTTCAGAGAATATGGAAGCAAAATTCAAACTGGGTTGTAAAGTATTTTTTTTTCTTCTAATGCAGCTGGCAAATAGACCGAGATATTCGCCATAAGGGCTTCACCGATGTTACTCACCTTGCATTACCCAGGAGGCACGTGTCACTTGAAGATAAGCCACGGACGCGGAGTAACAATGCCCCGCAACGCTCTACGATCCTATTAGGACCGGGACCTACGGCTTAAAGGGGGATTCCGAACCTCTACAAACACCCATGGCACCGCCGGGATTTGAACTGAAACCTGTGGTACCGAGCGACAGAGTGCTAGCCACTCGACCCATGGTACTAAAGTAAAAGTGGATGTAAAGTAAACGATAGAGATTTAGTATGACATTAAAATGAAATAAAAGATCGATATCTTCGGACGAAATGGACGTTTTGAAGGTAATTGGAGGGTGGATGTGGGTGACAAAAAGGCCCCGGATGAGAAAGCCCCGGCTAGCGAATGGCACAATCAGGGGGACCGAAAAAGGTAGAGGGGGGGCCGGGGGGAGGAAGGCCGTCCTAAAGAGCCTTTCTGCGTCAAATCAAGGGCGTTTGTTGGGGGTCAATCCCTCGTTTGCGACAGCCGGATGTCGAAAACTGCTCATTCAGGTTCCCCCCCCTCCCTTCCCCTGCCCAACAAAACACCTCCGTGCTCTTTGGAGAGCTGCCATTTTAAATCACATTCCTTCGTTTACACTGGCCTCCAAAAGTTAAGGATCTGCCAGCTTTTGCTCCTGATTTGCAAATGAATGACCGTGGAAGCACCAAAATTTGGATGACATGTGCACAAAACTGTTATGTATCGACTGCAACATAGAAGTTTACATAAAAAAAAAAAAAAAACCGCAAAAATGATTTACGACAACAAAAAAAAAAAAAAAAGCAAAATCGCTGGAAAATCACAGCCTTGTGTGGTAAAATGTCATAGAAACACAACAAAATGAGTTTTAATAAGGGATATGCCCACCCCTAGCTTGAATGCATTGGCGGCATCGACTTTCCATGCTGTCAATTAAGTTGTCGGTTTACCGAAAAGGGAAGCGAACACCAGACACGGAGTAAGCTTTGTTCCAGCTCGTAAAGACCTTGGAGAACTTAAAGCAGCAACCTGTCGACCAAAATAGTTCCAAAAATGCTCTATCGATTCAGGTGTGAAGATCGAGTTGGCCATTCAATTCGCTCCAAACCAAGACCTTCAATATATTTCTCAACGACTACAGCTCGGTGAGTTCGTGCATCAGAATGAAAAAAAAAAAATTGCCAATTGCATCGGCATATGGGCGGAAAAATGGATCAAGGATCTCATCTATCTAAAAACCACAGTTCCTCCCTATAACATATGCAGGTGTCAGTGACCCCCCCTTCCAACAGAACGCCCGGGCTCATCTGAGAGCTGCCATTTTAAATCACATTCCTTCATTCATTTTGAAAAAAAGTTCTATTTACCTTTTCGAAATGGGGCCTGAAGGGCCGAGTGGCTAGCGCTCTGGCGCTCGGTACCCCAGGTTTCGGGCTCGAGTCTCAGCGGTGCCATAGATATTTGTAGTGGTTCGGAATCCACTTTAAAATGTAGGTCCCGGTCTAATAGGATCGTAGAGCGGTGCGGGGGCATTGTTACTCCGCGTCCGTGGCTTATCTTCAAGTTACATGCGCCCCCTGGGTCATGCAAGTGAGTACGTCTGTGCAGCGCTTGCCTTAAGGCATCCAAGACCAAGTTGTATAAGTGTTTGCCAGCTGCATTAGAAAGAAAAATAAAAACTTTTTCGAAATTAAATAAGTAGTAAAAACTGAAATCTCCGCTCTCATTTCAATCAAATTTGTATGAATACATTCTGTATAGAAAAAAAAAAAAAAAAAAAAAAATAAATGGATCCATTTGCACTGTGAACGGGAATGCATTCGAGTTCAATCACTTCAATTTCACTCATGCGCACATTAAAAGCGAAATGGATTGACCCACATTTTTGCTTCTTGTTCTAAAATGATAAATAAAGTTCGTGTTTTATTCACTTTTCCTCACATCACTTCCTGTTACATCGTCTCATTTTACTTCACAACCTCACATCGCATCTCACTTACACCATTTCATTTCAAATCACTTGATGCCCCGTATGGCATCATTTGATTTCACATATTGCAACGCTTCCAAATGTTACATGGAATTCCCAAATGTCGCCAAATCCCAGGGTTTCCAAAACTATGATATGACTTTTTTGTTTACTAAAAAAAAAATAATCATTTTTCTTTTCTTTTTAAGATTTTATTGCTTGACATTTAGCGAAAACTGCGTTGTAAAAGTATATTTCAATCGAAGTCGCAATCCTGTTTGGTGCCTACTTGGCAACATAAGAAAAGCGCCAATCTCAGAGCCTTCTAAACTATGACTTTACCCAATATTGAACTGCAATGTCAGAATCATGCAACAAGCATTGTAAAAATTTGGGACTTGCAGGTGAAAAGAATAACACAATATCATTATTTTGAATGAAATCTCTAATTTCACTTGAACTTCACTTTGACAAAACTGAATACTGAAGATGGCTTGATAAATAAATTAATAGTTTAAAAAAAACACGCTTTTAGAGTGAATCAAACTAAAAAGTAAAAATAATTGTTAACATAAGAATAAAATGACTGACGAGAAAATGAATGTCACTGTTCTCAAAGCGTGGGGTGCTTTGTATGACATTTTAAAAACTAACTCGGCATTTCGGAATGAAACGAGTGAAAAATAACGATTGATATCGAGCACCCCACGCTTTCAGAACAGTGACATTCATTTTCTCGTCAGTCATTTTATTCTTATGTTAACAATTATTTTTTACTTTTTAGTTTGATTCACTCTAAAAAAGAGTGTTTTTTTTTTTTTTAAACTATTCTTTTTTTTTTACTTTTTAGTTTGGTTAAATCTAAAAGCGTGTTTTTTAGTGTTTTTAAACTATAATATTTAAATGAGATCCCTGTATGGAGGACTGGTTCCTACAATAATTTAATTGCTAGTAAAATAAAGGCTAAATGCGAATAGGTCGAGCCAGCCAAGGTTCGAACAGGGAATCTCCTAATCCGTAGTCAGGCCCGTTATCCGCTGTCCCACGTAGGTTTGAATGTCTGTAAATGTCTCTTTGCAGCTTATATAGTGTGTATGAGGAGAAGCAGAACTCCAGGGGAAAATGATGCGCTGATCAAAGGCTGTGTGTTTAAATCACTCATCCTGGCAATTCTAATCATGATGAGATAATAAACTTATCAAAATATTTTAGTGTCCTTGATAAGTCTACAACGTTTAAATTAAATCGGATCGCTTAAAGTGTGGCAAAATGGGGCCTAAGAGTCAGTTACATACATATAAACATACATACAAACAAACAAACATACAGGTGAAGCTAATAATAAAAGCGTATTAAAATCATCCAGTTTCAACCGGTATTCGAGACGAAAACATATTCGAGGATATTAAAATGTCATTTGTTATTGCTTTGAGAATTATTTGTTGTAGTTGTGGGATTTTTTTTTTTTTAATTTTTTTTTTTCAATCGTTAAGTATAGCATTGTCGTACTGGCCTATAACGGATAATTAGCTAATACCCAATACTGATTAATATTTCTCTCATAATCATTAATATTCTGCTAATCTTTCTAATATTCCTCAAATATATATTTGTACTGGGGGCCTGAATGGCCGAGTAGCTAGCGCTCTGGCGCTCGGTACCACAGGTTTCGGGTTCGTGTCCCGGCGGTGCCATGGTTGTTTGTAGTGGTTCGGAATCCACTTTAAACCGTAGTTCCCGGTCTAATAGGATCGTAGAGTGTTTCGGGGGCATTGTTACTCCGCGTCTGTGGCCTGGGTAATGCAAAGTGAGTACGTCTGTGCAGCTCTTGCCTTTAAGGCATCCAAGACTAAGCTGTCTAACTGTTTGCCAGCTGCATTAGAACAAATATATATATTTATACTTAATGTTCAACTTATCGGAAATAATGCCTACAAGAGATTAAAACGACAATATATATATATTTATTTTGATAACAAAGTTGTTTATAGTAAGTGTGATTATTGAGTCTAATCTTCATCTCAAGCCTTCCTGACCACGTTTTTAATGAATTAGCATTCTTTTTTAAATAGTCGCAGCTCAAATGCTTGTAATGCACTGACTACTATTTCTCTCACTTTTTTTTATTATTATTATTAAGAGCGTTTTTTTCAACAGATTTGTCACAATTACTAATTTATTTTATACTAATATTTATTTCTTATTATTAATTACTTAACATTTATTTGGTATTGTTCCCTATTTATTTATTAATTTATTATTGATTACTATATCAATGAGAACAATTTTTTTTTTTGTAATAAAGTTTATTTGTATTTTTATTAAAAAAGAATAATAATCCATCCATTTATGCACACATCTGACCGTATTTTATGTGGGGAAAATTCAAACAATTCATAGAATTAATAACTAATAGTTTTTTGTGCTAGAGATGATGCTACCTGGTACCCACCTTTAAAAACGAGCAATGCTATCCAACTCGTGTTCCAGTGGCAATGCATGCAGGAGGGATGAGGTTCGAATTCGCTGGTGGCGTCCGTTGCAGTCACTGATTTCTCCCAAAACGAGGAGCCCCGATGGGGATTATCTGGCCAAGTGGAAGTTTTCCAAATATTAGAGAGTTTTTGCATACCGTATTTTGGACGTCAGTTAGCTTTTTCTCCCTAGGACGCATGCTCATAGGAAATATTATACAGATACGCATGCGCAATTTCCTATGAGCATTCGCGCTATGAAGAAAAAAGCTGGCGGACGTCAAAATACGGTATGCAAAAACTCTCTATTATCCCATACGATGCTGTTCAGTTACCCCTAAAATGTCCCCGTCTGAAAGTACTGCTCACCTTTCTCACTGGGTCTTATTTTCTTCACCTGGGTCGCGAAGCCACGGGTGAGGGTCGATAAGAAAAGAAAATGTCAGCAGGTGCGTTTAGGAGGACGGAGGTTTGCAGAGCTCGTTGCAGTCACTGTTTTCTACAAGCTCGAAATGTATGTCATAAAAACATGAGCTACCCAGTTTTAGTTCTTAGGAATGGGAAAAATTATTCAAAAGAAAAGAAAAAAATCTCTACCCCATAGCCGATGGCTGTTTTATGGCAGACATAAGGCCCACCGATGTCCAGCAACGAAAAAAAATAATAATAATAACATGCGTGTGTAAACATGTTTGCACGATGGAAGTTAATGAACATATATTGGAATATGGAGAATATAATCGCGATATGTAATTTTCTACAATGAATTTTTGTTTTTGGCGGAACAACGTGGGACCGGGTTCTGCTATATATAGATATATATATATATTATACTATACTCACCTGGATCGCGAAGCTACAGGTGAATGTGACGATAAAAAAAAAATGTGGAAACATGAGCGTTTAGGAGGACGGAAAGAGCTAGTTGCAGTCACTGCTTTTTACAAACACGACAGTGGTTGTGATAGTATGTGTAAAAGTGTCTCGCATCAATAGCCAGGCTGAACAGTGGGAGTTTCTAGGGATTGTGAGAAAATTAACTCTTAAATTAAAATCAAACTCTTCGCCCCTAGCCCATACGTCGGCTGTTTATGGCAAACATAAGGCCCACCGATGTCCGGCAACGAAAAAAAAAATAATAATATCTGTGAGTAAAAATGTCGTGAGAGGAAAGTTAAACTGGATTCTGCAGGTCTTTGTTGGAAAAGGGAAAACTGCTTCAGGTATTCGTCCACAGATCTTGTGGAACAGATATATATTTTATATATAATTTTATGCTGAAAACAAAGATTTCAAATGCATGAATAGGATGAATTTGAAATTTAATTTATATTGTAATATGAAGGAACGACGTTATACTGGAGTGTGAGAAAACGACTTTATACTGGAGTAGGAAGGAAATAACTTGTACTGGAGTATGAAGAAACGACTTTATGCTGGAGTAGGAAGAAATAAATCCTTTTCTCCGTTTCTGACAAATTAGGTAACCTCTTGTGATAAATGAAGTAAGAAATGGATGTACATTTATTTTTACTAGAATTTTGTCCCAATTCTATGCAGATCTCTCCCTATATATATACAATATATATATACAAAATATATATTTATAAAGAGATAGAAAAGTGATACAGGTTTTCTTTCTAATTTTGAAGATAATCCGATTCTGAGAAAATAGAAGCAATTCGCCATTCAAGTCAAGAGAGAAGAGAGGAAGGAAATCGAGAGCACCACCCTTCCCCCACCCCTCGAAGCCGTGGGTGCCCCTGGGGTGTCCTCTGCATAATGCAGCGAGGGGCAGGAGGGAGGCTGATTGAGGAGGGACCGGTCACTCGACTCCGGGGTGGAAGTGACAAAATGTGTGTCTTCTCCTTTCTCCCCCTTGGGGTTTTTGCTCCCGGTATTTGCGCTTCCGGTCCAAGGCATGTCGCCTAATGAACCCAAAGAGGCCGAATTAGTCCGATTCAGGTACGGAGCTCTTTTCCGGATTATTCAAATAAAAGGCCGTCTAATAACCTAGGGCAGGGGTCTCCAAACTTTCCAGCCTTAGGGCCGTTCTGTTCACTCCAGTAAGTACCAAGGGCCAAAACCGTTTTGATTTTTCTGCCATTATCTATAATTTCTAGACTATTCCGTTCCTGGGGGATTTTCAGGACAAAAATCATATGTTTGATTCAGGAAACATAAATTCCAAACAGCGATATACATACGTATGCTATACTCTTTACCCCAACATAACTACCACGGGATGTTCACTAGTTTATAATGTTAGTGGGATTCATTTCAATTATTTGTTGGTTGTTATGCTTAAGTTAAATTTTCTGCGTATTATGCTTGTCATTACGCTTTACCTAGCAATTGAATAAAACCGAGTTATTGTCATTCTGTGTTTTTTTTCATTCAACTTATTAAAGCAACAATAAGCTATTCGCTGTCGCGGGCCGGATGGATGACACTGGCGGGCCGGATTTGGCCCGCGGGCCGTAGTTTGGAGACCCTGACCTAGAGGGCCATGACATCTGTAGTGCAGAGTCTTAACGGAACACATTATTGCAAACATTGGTTTTTCGTGATACTAGTGGCGAAAATTTAATTTAAAAACAACGCAGAAAGGGGGAAAAAAAAACATTTATTCGAAAATATTAGGTATCTAAAAGCATGAATTTTTAAAAATTATAACCTATAACAGAAAACCCTTAGCGTCTTTAAAAGTAGCCCATAATTTTTTGTTTACTCATCCGAATACTTTTTTTGGGGTGGAACATGTGTGTGTGGGGGGGGGCGTTCTCCTGTTCCACTGATGGAAACAACAAAACCGACTGCCGATATTGCTTTCTGGGGGATTTTTATGGATAGTCATCAGCATTTACGTATCATATGGGACAAAACCCAGAAAATTTTCACCGGGCAGACTAACAATCAATACGAGACACTTTTACCCATATTATCAGAGTCATCATCGAGTCTCCTTGTAAGTGTAGGGATTGCTACGGAAGCCATCAGAAGATTTGAACCTGAACCCTTGTTGATACCAGCTACATAGGCCACTCGTGGACTATGAATCTGATTTTTTCTTTCTAAGGAACGAAATAAACAAGCACACGAACACATTATGTACAGGGTGGTCATAAAATAAAATCTCTGTTTAGTGGCCTCTGCAGCTAAAACTAATGACCAAAAATTTCACATACTGACGGCGGAATTGATTCATGGGGAGGTAATTTTCGAAAAAAAAAGTCGCACCGCTTGGCACTGCTATTACATACTAAATTTGAAGTTTACACAATCTAGTAGACTTTTCAAATTTTACGTGGCAAGCTTACGTACTTTACGTTGTACAAGCTTACGTACTTGACGTTGGCAAACTTACGTACTTTACGTGGTACAAGCTTACGTACGTTACGTGGGCAAGCTTACGTACTTTAAGTGGTACAAGCTTATATACGTTACGTGGTACAAGCTTACATACGTTACGTGGACAAGCTTAAGTGACAACAGGTCCTGTTCCTTCTCAATTGCTGGTGATAAATATTGCCATATGCTGGAAGCTTACGGGGTACAAGCTTGCGTACGTTACGTGGGCAAGCTTACGTGGCAACAGTTCCTGTTACCTTCTCAATTACTGGTGATAAATATTGTCATATGCTGGAAGCTTTTGTCCCTCCTGAATTGCAGCAAATACATTGCTTGGGCACGACAATTTTATGCAAGATTGGAGCACGACCACGTATTCTTCGTTCGGTACAGAACTATTTATGGCTATATTTTGGTAATGAGAAAGTTATCCGGCAATGTTTTCCGATGGAATGGGCCCTTTATTAATTTTATCTGTTAATTTTAATGTACTTTGCTACTTTTAATCTTAATTCATTTGTTTTTATTTTATTTTATCTTAAATTTTTAATTTTAACTTTAACCTTTCCATTTTTTTGGGGCAACATCGACAACGGACTCTTAATTATACCGAGAGCTTAGCTTTTTCGATCTCTTGCTATAATTGTTCTCAAGCAAGAGATGTTTTTCCTAATTTTAAATTGTTTTATTTTATTTATTTTTTACTCTTTAATTTAAGCAAACATCATATTGTGTTAATGTTTTAATTACTTTAAGATGTGGAGGTTTTCGCGGTTCTTAAAACCACCTTGGAACTCCGTAACTGGTACGCCCGTTGCCCTGACCTTTGGCTGCGGGGTACCAAAAGTCCCATTAAATGTGTCGTGTATGCTGGTGGTGTTGCAAACCTGGATCGCTTAAAGGAGAACATGAGAGGAGCTGTTACAACCATCCAAAGAAGAGAACGTTATTATTACAGGTGGACTGAAGCGTTCGTAGGCTGACACATGGATGGCGCTACTAGTATTAAATCCATATGAGGTTTTGTTAGCCCTAACCTTCAAAAGACACGTGTATAAATTTGACAGCTGTTGCACTATTAGTATGTGAGTTATAGCATTTTTAGTGTCCATCACGTGCAGCCCACTCGGCTGACTGTCGATTGGACTCCGGTGTGAAACGATGGAGCCATGTTTCATTCATTGTCACATATCAACGCAAAAATTCGGGTTTATTACGATTGAACAGCTCCAAACACTGCTTAGAATCATCCATTCGTTGCTGTTTTGGGTCGATTGTCAGAGCTCTGCGCGGCACCCACTTTGAACAGAGCTTTCGCATATCCAAATATTCATTCACGATATGTCCAACACGTTCCTTTGATATCTTTAGTGTCTCAGCTATCTCAATCGACTTCACTTTACAACTAACAAAAGTTGCTTCACTAAAAATGCTATAACTCCCATACTAATAGTGCAACAGCTTTCAAATTTATACAAGTGTCTTTTGAAGTTTAGGGCTAAATAAAAATCATATGGATTTAATATTAATAGCGCCATCTATGTGTCAGCCTACGGACATTTCGGCCCTATGCAATGTGTTGCATACGTGGAAGGTCAGCACGTTGAAAGCATTACATGTGGCCCTGGGAATGCTGATTAATAAAAGATTATTTTCAGTTAGATACATATTTTTGTCACTCGTTTCTGCATATGCTTTTTTTTATTGTTCGAACATTATAATGAAATTTGTCATATTTCATTTGATGTGCGTTCATTATAATTATTGACTTTTTCATTTCCAGCAGCTTCAAAATCACGTATGAACTAGAAAATTTGAAAATCTAACTAGATTGCAGAAATTTTATACTGCGCATGTTATAGCAGGGCCAAAATCGACCCATAGGCGATTTTGTTACTTTTGAGGAAATCATCTCCACATGTCTTTCATAGTGTGTATATGAAATTTGGTTTCATTCTGTTCACTAGCTTTAGCTGCAGATGCCTCCAAACTGGGAAAATTATTTTAGGTCATCCTGCTTATAGTTATATATATATATATACATATACATGCATATAGACATGCATATATATATATATAAATGTGTTTGTATGTGTTTCGTTCTAATAAAAATATCCTATAACTTTAGGTTCATTATAAATAATATTTAATACTAGCAGGTAGAGGCAACAGAAAATAAAACATTGTAAATTTTGGGATACAAAATAAAATAAAATAAAACTTTAAATATTTTTTGAAACAAAATAAATGAACTTTAAATATAACTTTGCGTTGTCTGAATCGTTTAAAGTTTAATTAAATTACATTACATTTTAGTGAAATGCAATATTAATAGCAATTTCAAAATTATAATTCAATTTGAAAAGCAAAGATCTAATTTTCCTATTTTTATATTTGAAATGGGAGAAAATATGGGGAAAAATTTTTTTTTATGCCATTTATTAATTTTTTTATGTCAGAACCTTTGAATTAAGAAACATATACATTAAAAAGATAGAGTGAATTTTTATTTCTGACATGATACTGTTATCAAATAAGTTACAAAACAGTAATATAAACGATGTAAATTGTTATAAAACGGTGATATTTCTATTCACTTTTTTAAAGTGTTATAAAATTATAATTTGTTATAAATATGCAATGCATTGTTAGAATCGGTTCAGCTGGCAGTTCTTATTCAATTAAAATGAGCTCATAATTATTTTTCTCTTAATTTATTTGCTGCACTCGAGATTGTCTGTGTTATAATTGTATTGAAACACGAATACAATACATAGATTATTAGAAGGTTGAATTCTTATTTCTGGCGCAGTTGTAGTTGAGTGGAGTTTTGTATTTTGTTTAGCAAAGTTTGTAATGAGTGCTGAGTTTGAGCTGAGAAAGAAATTTATTATTACTACATAGCGTTTTTTAATTAGTATTTAATACAGTTGAAGCACCTTGGAGTGGGACCTGAATGGCCGAGTGTCTAGCGCTCTGGCGCTCGTAGCCACAGGTTTCGGGTTCGAGTCCCGGCGGTGCCATGGATGTTTGTAGTGGTTCGGAATCCACTTTAAACCGTAGGTCCCAGTCTCCTATGACTGTAAGAGCGTCACGGAGCAGAAGTCAGACTTCTACCTACGGGTGCTCCATCAGAACAGAAGCTGCACCCATCCGCCCATGAGGGACACGACAACAACAATAACAACACCTTGTAGTTTTATCTCGTATGTTTTTTTTTGTATTTTTGTCAAAAGAGATTCGTTCAACCGAAAGGGCTAAGAATGGAAAAAAGGCCCAAAGTAATTTGTGACTCTAGACACCGATCGAAAAACAACTAAACCTTGATGTTCAAATTTTGCTGGATAGGATCTGATAGTAAACACATGTCGTCAGCTCACACCCAAGTATCACTTTGTACATTGGAGACCAATGCCCTAGATGAGATCTATATTAAATCTACGTTAGATAAGAAGCAGGTACTATTAGATACTCAATGATATATAAGATACTTTATATCATATACTTTTATATTATCTTTTATATTAGATACATTACACTGCATAAAATGATAATACTATTAGATACCCCAAATATAACTGGACCACATCCAGATACTCACAATATTAAAAATTAATTACTTTATTATTGTTGTTGTCGTGTCCCTTATGGGAGGATGGGTGCAGCTTCTGTTCTGTTGGTAGAAGTCTGATTTCTGTTCCGTGACGCTCTTACAATCATAGGAGACTGGGACCTACGGCTTAAAGTGGATTCGAACTACTACAAATATCCATGGCACCGACTCGAACCCGAAACCTGTGGCACCGAGCGCTAGACACTCGGCCATTCAGGCCCAATTACTTTATTACAATTTAATATTAATATCTTGTTACAAGAAATCATTCCTAATACTATTTACTATGGCTTCAGACACAGTGAGTCGAGTAAAACAATGAATGTTCTACCAATTAATATTCTTAGGTGCTTTCTTGACTTTTCCTGCACTGATTTATTAATTCGAAATACTCATGCTTTCAAAGCCTATCATTCTCACACTTTTCAAATCGAAAATAGCGCTACACTCTGCGGAGTGTACGTGCTCGTTCTTCCATACGCCAAAGAAGTTCCAATCAACAAAATGTATAGTATTGACACAGTATAGTATTAAATCAATATAATGTTTAGTTAGCCCTAACCTTCAAAGACACGTGTATAAATTTGACAGCTGTTGCTCTATTAGTATGGGAGTTATAACCTTTTAGTGTTCTTAACTTGCAGTCCACTCGGCTAACTGTCGATTGCACTCCGGTTGGAAATGATGGAGCCATGTTTCATCCATTGTCACATACCGACATAAAAATTCGGCTTTATTACGATTGAACAGCTCCAAACACCTCATCCACGGTTGATTTTCCTGGTGCAAAGTCCGAATAATGTTTATCAAGCCAAGCTTTGTTTTCCAATAGCATTCTTTTTCGCCAAAAAACAATGCTTTAATAACAGACGAAATTCCTTTTTATCTCTTTTTCAAACTAACAAAAGTTGCTTCCCTAAAAATGCTATAACTCACATACTAACAGTGCAACAGCTGTGAAATTGATACACGTGTCTTTTGAAGGTCAGGGCTAACTAAAAATCATATGGATTTAATACTAGTAGCGCCATCTATGTGTCAGACTACGAACATGTCAGCCCAACTGTTAAATTGTAGCATCCGAATGATCGGTTTCTACTGCAGATGGCGCTCTACAGATCCGCCATTCGATGGTCCGGGACTTTCTATAATCCGACACCCATTAAGTAGTTGGCTTTCGGGTTTTTCGCGGGTGTATTCGGGCTTGTGTTGACCTTCACGGCATGTCGCATTTTTGCTCAGTTTTCATTTCAGAACAAACCGAGGGACAATGTAACCGCACACCCTAGATAAAGCTGAATCTGTTACACGTCTGCCAATAGGGTGGCAAATGTTCTAGGATCCCAGTGCACCCAATGGCAGCTAGAATGCATTAATACGCTGGCGATATTGTTGTAGCCACTGATTTCAGAAATGAAGATTCTGACATTGTGTGTACAAATATCTCGCATCCATAGTCAAAGCCCATCGATGTTCTACGCTCACTTTTCTTACAGTTATGGGGGGTTACATAGCCGTAGGAACAGGGGGTGAGGTCTAGAAGGAGCATACATAGGCTTAGAAACAGGGGTGAGGTCTTGAAGGAGCATACATAGCCCTAGGAACAGGCGTGGAGAAAAGAAAAAGTGAAGAAAGTGCACGGATCCAAAGACACCATTCGCCTTTGATCCAGAAGGGTCTCTTCATAAGGACGACGGAAAAAAATAAGAATAAATTAAGCTTAAGATCATGCCCTTTTTTCTGAGGGGGTCGAGTGCCCTGTTTTTTTTTTTTTTTTTTTTTTTTTTCTCGTTCTGCGTGATCTAATTAGAGGTCACGTCAGATTTTTCACAAAGAGTTCGCCCATTAGCTGGGTGGCAGGGAAGAAGATAAGTAATCGCCCCCTCCCACATCTCTTTGATTTGTATGAGAGGAAAGACACTTAAATGTGTCATTGATATCAGAGACAGAGAGAAACCGGTGCTCCTCCGAACAGCGGCCATTTTGAACCACAATGGACTGTACTATCTTGTTTTTGTTATTTCCTCTTTTTTTCATTTTACAGGAAAATATCCCTGTATTTACAAAAATATATATATATATATATTTGTTACTCCCTGAGTTGGAGCTTGTCGTTGGTCTGTTTTATTTAGTCTTATTTTCCTGAGTTATAGAAGAAATATTCTTCAATAGATTTCTATTTGTTACAATAGGACAACTCCCGGTGGCTCGTCTGCATTGCCCTTGAGTTCTTTGAATTTGACGCAATAGATTCGTTTGCTTTGCAGTCGGGTCTATTGGGATGTTGTCCTATTTCTGTTTTATCTTGTTTTGGAGGCATCTTTTAATTTAGGGTGAAGTTCCACCCTCACGATTTGAATTTTTTTGTGGCTTTACAAATCTTCCAGTCAGTTATGTTATAAGTAAAATACATTCAAGAGTCAAAACATTATGACCACCTGTCAATAACGAGTTGGCCCACCTTTGGCGCGCAACACAGCTTCAACCCGCCTTGGCATGGATTAATACCAGTTAAATACCACTTCCACCTGATCACGTGCCTTCCACGCCATCCAGGCGAGTTCAATGCAAAATGTAGGGGTGGTCATAATGTTTTGGCTCTTGAGTGTATATTCACTGAATGGTTAATTTTTGGTCATGGTTAACTAGTTGTTACCCTAGTTTGTTTAATTTAATTTCTTTAAGTTTGTGCAGCTTGCTATCGCGACACGTTCTGATGTACCGAATGCTTCTCGAGAGGATTACCGTTCAGACTTGAACCACAATGGAATGGAAACTCAATTCTACAGGGACTGTGGTCGAGAACTTGATGAGCAAAGAAAAACGCCATGTTTATTACTTTCATGTTTTTTCTTCTAATGCAGCTGGCAAATAGACCGTGAACTTCGCCATAAGGCTGCGCCGACGTTACTCACTTTGCATTACCCAGGGGGAGTTTGTAACTTGAAGATAAGCCACGGAGGCGGAGTAACAATGCCCTCGCAGCGCTCTACGATCCTATTAGGACCGTAGCCTACGGTTTAAAGTTGATTCCGAACCACTACAAACACCCATGGCAACGTCGGGATTTGAACTCGATACCTGTGGTACCGAGGGCCAGAGCGCTAGCCACTCGGCCATCAGGCCCACTTATTATCTTCATTGATTTGAGATTTGACGTATCGTATATATGCCGAGAATTTTGAGAATGTTTTCTAAAATTTAATATAAAGATCTATTCATTTTTCGAAAAAAAAAATATATATTTAGTTTATATATCTAAGCTTATGAACAAGAGATGTTTTATTTCCGAAACGGTTTATATAGTTGAAGTGTCGCTTAAATAAAACACTGGCGAAACAGTATTGGCGACATTGGCCGCCGCCTAACCGAAAAGTAGCAAATGATGATCTTATGGAAGCAATGTTTTATTTCCGAAACGGTTTATATAACTGGCTTTTAATATTTCAAAGTCAATCCTGAGTAAAATTTTTACCAACTCTAAATACCTACTAAAATAAAGTAAATTAAATAAGAAAACATAAACCTTATTGAATAAGTGCAAAACATTTTACACACATATAGCCACTTTTATTCCATGGAATGCAAACCTGATGCAGTTCTTATTAGAGTGAAAGAGTGTTTTTCTGTTTTAAAAATGCAAGAAACAAACTAAAATAAGAATTTTAGAATCACCCCTCAAAAATCACTGCGTATGGGTTTGCGTATGAGTTATTTTCATAAATTATAGATTCTTTACGAAAGTAGTTTAATATGTCAAAAATGGTTTAGTTATTTTGATTTTACTTTTATGTTTATTTTTCCAATTTATATAAATGCGTAAAATTTTAAGTAAAATTATTTTTTTGAAAAATGTTTCACATTTAACTGGATAGACCTCGACTTCAAAATCAATGCTTGTAAATCTATACTTTAATGAAATGCAATAAAAATAATACAATAATATATCTACGTGATACAGTTTAAAATACACTGAAGTGACAAAGTCATGGGATAGCAATATGCAAAAGTAAAGAACAGGTATAAATGCGCAGTGCTTTCGCAGAGCTTTCATTTCTGTTCAAGTTATTCATGTGAAGAGGTTTTGACGTGATGATGACCGCACGACGGGAATTAACAGACTTTGAACGCGGAATGTTCACGCATGGGTCATGTCGGAAATCGTTAGGGAATTCAACATTCCCAGATCCACTGTGTCAAGAGTGTGCCGAGAGTATGAAATTTCAGGCATAACATCCCACCATGGACAGCGCAGTGGTCGACCGCCTGCACTTAACGACCGAGACCGGCGACGTCTGCAAAGAGTCGTAAATTCTAACAGACAAGCAACGCGTCAAATAACCGCAGAAATCAATGTGGGACGTACAAGGGACTTGTCTGTTAGAACTGTGCGGAGAAATTTGGCTTTCTTGGGCTATTCCAGCAGAAGACCGACTCGAGTGTCTTTACTGACAGAACGACATCGCTTGCAGCGACTCTCGTGGGCACGTGAGCATATCGGTTGGTCCCTAGATGAATGGAAAACCGTGGCCTGGTCCGATGAGTCACGATTTCAGTTGGTAAGAGCTGATGGTAGGGTTCGAGTGGCGCAGACCCCACGAAGCCATGTACCCAAACTGTCAGCAAGGCACTGTTCAAGCTGGTGGTGGCTCCGTAATGGTGTGGGCTGTTTTTTCATGGCATGGACTTGGTCCTCTGGTGCGACTGGACCGAACATTGACTGGAAATGCTTATGTTCAGCTACTTAGAGATCACTTGCAGCCATTCATGGACTTCATGTACCCAAACAACGATGGTATTTTTATGGATGACAATGCACCATGTCACCGGGCCACAACTGTTCGCGATTGGTTTGAAGAACATTCTGGACAATTCCAACGAATGATCTGGCCACCTAGATCGCCCGATATGAATCCCATCGAGCATTTATGGGACATCATCGAGAGGTCTGTTCGTGCCCAAAATCCTGCACCATCAACGCTTTCACAATTATGGACGTCTATCGAGACAGCATGGCTCAATATTCCTGCAGAAGACTTCCAACGACTTGTTGAGTCCATGCCATGTCGAGTTGCTGCACTTCGCCGGGCGAAAGGAGGACCGACACGATATTAAGAGGTATCCTATGACTTTTGTCACTTCAGTGTATAAGTAATACAATAGAGCCACTTTCTGTTGATTGTTTACAATGCCTGTAAATCAATCACTTTAAGTCTGTAAGCCGGACTGTCCATCTGTTAGCCACTAGGTACATATATCTACCATTAGATGCTACGTTGTAAAATATGGTGATAAAATGTGGGTGCAATATATCACTTCTCGGTCTTTTAGTAAAGTGCAGCATGTCTCTATAGGTAACGCTGAATCTGCTAGACATCTGCTGTTAAAGTGGACTCAGGTCAAAATTCTGGCTCTTCAAAAACAACACTTGTAAGGATGCTAGCCAATTTTTTTGGTTCCAATATTATAACTTTTTCCTTTTTTGTGAGGGGCAATAGAGTCCAAATAAAATTGTTATCATATTATACCATGCAATAAATTATGCACTATATACTCGTACAATAGTTCTTTACGTTACCTTCTCCAAATGGAGAGTTATGAATCATGAAGGTGACGAACATTTTAGCCACATCGCTCTGTAGAAGAAAAATAGAAAAGAAATGAATGAAGAAATGCCTGATAGTTGTAGTTTGACCACCGGTGGCGTGGTCTGGTTTAAAGACGGAAGCAGGGGAATTCATTGCTTGTTAGGAGTCTTGGTCAGATACGCGCGGCGCAAAGCAGTTTTGAAAGAAAAAAGTTTAATAAACTTTTGGAGTGTGGAATTTTTTCATCAATTTTTTTATTTTTATACTAATTTATACTTATTTTTAATTTTTAATTTTATTTATTAAAAATTAATATGAATTTCATTGAACTTTAAACCTCTCCAAAAATACCTTGCCGCTCTATTACTCCGCTTTGTTCAAAGGCTCGTTCCCACCGAGGCGTGAGGCGGAATAAAATTTTTCGACCCGTTCACACCGAAACATCAGAAATCGCTTTACGCCTAGTGAAATTCCAGTTACTTCTACTAGATGGCATATATGCTATTGGCTCAATGCAAGTCACATGACGCAGCAAGCATTTCAGAGTTGAAAGTGGGTCAACTCGAAGCGGTGGATTTCAAACCGGTTTCAGGCGAACGCGGTGAGGCTAGTGATTGGTCAACGCTTCAAGCTTCAACGCCTCACGCCTCGGTGGGAACGAACCTTAAATCAATCCGACTTGGCCATTTGCAAATTTTTCATAAAACCCAGAGTCAAAAATAAATCGCATAATTTCTCTGTCAGACCACCCATACAACGTCGAGACATTTCTGGTAACAAGAAAAAAACGGTTCTCACTCTGCAGTCACCATTCACCCCCCATACGAAAGCACAAAAAATAAAAAATACGTAAAAGCCCCACAGGAATGTTTACAATTTAAAGGGGTGGGGAATTCCTTCAATCGGGATAGAAACATGACCCAAAATGGCGGCGTCAGTTGCGCGCGTGTTTCCCAGCAACCCCCTCGTGCTTATCAAACATGTCACATCTTTCCACGTGTTAACCGAGAGTACGGCCTCGCTATTAAGGTGTGGGCGGGGGAGGGTGCCGCTGTTTTTTCCTGCCCCCTGCAAAAAAAAAAAAAAAAAAAAAGGTTCCACCCCATCAAAGCATTGCGCTCTTTTTGTGTGCATTATAAAAGAGGCCTGTGATGTGGCCGCGCTTCATCTGCATACCTAATAGTTTCGGCCTTCCCTCTCGCTCTCTAGATCTTTTTTTTTTTGTTATAAAAAATAAATAAAAACTTTGTGGCGAGAGCTCTTCTTCTTGAGAGAAAAAAGGGATTTTTTTTTTTTTTTTTTGCTCCTTTTGAAGTAACGGAAAATGGTGTTGACACTGCGAGGCTTCTCTCTCTTGTTGCTTCGCCGAGTACCATGATCGCCCCTCTCTCTCTGCAACAGAGATGATCCCGCAAAGGGGAACCCTTTCCCCCCCCCACTCATTCCCATGTTGCTTAAAAAAAAAAAATTAATAGTTTAAAAACTAAAAAACACGTTTTTAGAGTGAATCAAACTAAAAAGTAAAAAATAATTGTTAACATAAGAATAAAATGACTGACGAGAAAATAAATGTCACTGTTCTAAAAGCCCTGGGGTGCTCGACTTCAATCGTTATAATTTTTCACTAGTTTCATTCCGAAATGCAGAGTGTATGTAAAATGTCATACGAAGCATCCCACGCTTTTAGAACAGTGACATTCATTTTCTCGTCAGTCATTTTATTCTTATGTTAACAATTATTTTTTACTTTTTAGTTTGATTCACTCTAAAAGCGTGTTTTTTTAGTTTTTTACATTATTAATTTATTTTTTACTTTTTAGTTTGATTAACTCTAAAAGCGTGTTTTTAAACAATATTTAAATGAGGTCCCGGTGCGGAGGACTGGAACTATAGTTCTTACAATAATTCAACTGTGAGTAAAAAAAAGCCAAATGCGAATATATCGAACCAGCCAGGAATCAAATACGGAATCTCCTGATCCGTAGCCTGGCGCGTTATCCGTGGTGCCGCTGTCCCACGTAGGTCTGAATGTCTTTATGAATACTTTCATTCTACATGGGTTAAATTGCTCTTCATAAGCTAAAGTAAAAATCACTCATCCTGGCGATCCTAATCATGATGAAATAATAAACTTATCAAGGACCGAAGACACTAAAATATTTTGATAAGTCTACAACGTTTAAATTAAATCGGATCGCTTAAAGTAGGGCAAAATCAGAAAAGAGTCAGTTATATACATACATACAAACAAACAAACATCCAGGGAAATTAATAAAAAAGATTTAAAAGTAAAACAATCACTTCTGTGTAAATGTGGGTTTTTTATTTAGAGTTTCACACCATCACCATTCACACACTTATTACACAATATTTCCAACAATTTTTTTTTTTTCCAATATCACACCCAACTAGTTCAAGTCGAAAGTGACTTTTACCAAAACTCAAGCACTGGCTGCCAAAAATATCTCCCTAATTAATGGATGATCAACCGCTCTCTAAAATTTAAAAACGCTTTTATTTACATACACTTTAGCCGCGCTATTTTTCATCTACATTTACTCCTATCTCGATAGCAATTTCACTCTAAAAAGCGCCTTTACTCGCAGTGCCCTCTATAAATATGTATATATCTATATTTACATTAAACTCTATAAATATCTATATTTACATAGAGGGAGCTGTCATATACTTACTGTGCATTAGGTATGCATTGGCACTAAGACTAGGTGGGAAAATTCTCAAAATGAAAAAGATTTTAATATTATTAAATAAATATTATCCTAAAGACCTCATAAGAAGGGTTTGTTTCCAAAGTTAATGACCAACTTTTTTTTTTTTTTTTTTTTTCAAGTCACTCAATTTCTCTTTTTGGTTCGTCTGGTGCTATTTAACATTCTTGTGGAGGTTTTAGATATACAACTTTATATTTATTTTAATAAAATCTCAGCTTAATATACACTAATAATACACCAATATACATAAACATAATGCCAATACCAATACACTTAATATCGATGATAATACTGTGACAATGGCTTCAAGTAGAAGGCCACTTTCAGGATCATGGGAACAATTAAAGTTTTATTTATGAGCTTATAAAGTTTTATTTGTCACGAGTATTTAAGCCCACGATTGAATAACAAGTACACTTCGCTCAAAGGGGGTGTTTTTTAGAGTTCCCGAATCTAATTGCCTGGTCTGCGGCGACCTTAATTTTCACACGCCATAGTACACGAAAAACCGCAAGGGGTTCACTTTGAAAACAGGTGGATAACTCCAACCTATTCAGTCACTTCGCACAAAAAAGAACACTTCTTGTCGATAGAACTCTCTCCTTTCTTCTCCAAAAACCTCTCTTTAAGAAAATCCGTCATGAGGGGGTTACCTTCCCTCACGTCTCATTGGAGTAGATACTTTTTCAGCCCATGATCTATATCACCCATCACGATGGAACAACTCATGGTGTAGTCCATATATTCATCAGTAATTGTTTCGATCTGTGAAGGTCGCACAGACATTCGCTAATTTCGTCTATTATTACCTATCGACTCTCATTACACATGATACTGAATATCTGATAGTAGTTTTGAGTGACAGATTGTTCTCATTAGTACGGAAAACTAATTGCATGTAATGTAACTACCCACAACACTACTTATCTGCTGTCAACTTTTTATTAGAATTATAATGTATATTATTAATGTAATAAATACTATAATGTCCTGGACAAATAATATAATATAATAATTTTTTTAAAATTTAAAATAATTTAGATTCCAGGAAGTAAATAGATCATTATTTTAATATCTATTATAATGATAGTAACTTTACCTGTTTTAATATGGGCCCATAAAAAGGGATTCTCCATCTGCAATGTAAATTCTGATAATTCTATTAAAAGTTTAGAGCAGGGGTCTCCAAACTTTCCAGCCCTAGGACCATACTGTTTACTCCAGTAAGTACCAAGGGCCAAAACCGTTTTCATTTTTCTGCCATTATCTATAATTTCTAGACCAGTCGCCGAGTACGCGCTCTGAGCGAGCATAACTTGCTAAATTCGCTGGTTCAATTAGCACAAACTATTGTCAATGAAAAATCACAATTACATAAATCTCATTATATTTTTTTTTTACAAGTGGATACCTCGTGGTTTCATTCACGTTCATTTAGCTTTTCCGTTCCTGAGGGATTTTCAGGATAAATATCATATGTTCGATTCAGGATATATGCATTCCAAACATCGATATACATACATATGCGATACTCTTTACCCCAACATAACTACCGAGGGTAACCGCGGGATGTTCACTAGTTTGTAACGTTAGTGGGATTCATTTCAATTATTTGTTAGCTGTTATGCTTAAGTTAAATGTTCTGCGTATTATGCTTGCCATTAAGCTATACCTGGCAAGTCAATAAAACCGAGTTAGTGTCATTCTGTGTTTTTATCCAACTTATTACAGCAACAATAAGCTATTCGCTGCCGCGGGCCGGATCAATGACACTGGCAGGCCGGATTTGGCCCGCGGGCCGTAGTTTGAAGACCCCTTGGATTTAGAGTATTAATATTTCATCTAAATTATAAATGGCCCCTACCAAAAACTTAAATTCTATTTTAGGTTTTTTTTTTTTTTTTTTGAATTGGGTTGATTTCTGTTGAGTTGATTTGAGTCTCCAGTTGATTTCCGTTTTGTTTTTCTTTTTGCTATGCTTCCATGCCATCCAAACCATTCTTTTACCTCATTAGTCGGCAACGTTTTCTGCCGCTCCCATTTCATTGTCTTTAATGGACGAAATCTAATTTATGATTACGACGCTCCTTCATTCTTAAAAATTCATTTTTAGTATTTTCATTACTCTGCTGGCATCCTCAAAAAAATTAAATATTTGAGGTGCTCTCCTGCAGAGCTCAGATTCGCCCTTATAATTATCGTTTTTAAAAAATTCGGAACGTCGTAACGGAATCCGAGCGCTCATAATCGCAATAAAAACGCCTGCAAACGATATCCATAAAAGACGAAGAGAGATGAGTCGAACGAATAAAAAAAAAAAGAGAGATCTCATCCTTTTTGGGTGGAATTCAGTTCGGAAAACCGATTACTTGAATGCAGGAACACATTTAATGAAGAGACACCTCGACTACTGCATGCCTTCCTTGCAAATGAATCGGCCATTTTTTTCCGAAGAAAGAAATAAAAAAAATAACCTCATGCTTTTACCTTAGGGATTGGAGGGATTCTGCCTTAAATTATAAAATGAAGCAATTATAAAATGTTCCTTCCCTATTTAAGGCTTTTGCTCTTAAATAAAAGACATCAGAATTTTTGAAAAAAAACAAAATAATAATAATAATAATAATAACCGCGTACGAGAGCAGCTTTTATGCGGCCATCGGAATGGCGCACCGGGGACTCGAACCACGGGCTTTCGAGGAGTTGGGGGGATGCACTTTTATTTAGCACCGGCCGCCCTAATGACCTCCTGAATTAATGATGGCAGACGGAGTTGAGATGAAATACTCCCGCACACTTATGAAAGGGGGGGGAATGATGGCATCATTGTGGGGTAATTATATTACCCGGCGATGAATGGCGGAGAGCTTTTTTTTCCAACCGCAGCCAATGGCGAAGCGTTCGGTTCCGCTGGTGATTGTTATTTCCTCTCCTCCAATTACAGGTACTGTTGTTGTTTTACTTATTCAACAAGAAGTTCCTGGGGGGTTCTTTTTTTAATGGTCGCCAGTCGGTGGAGAGGGGGGCGCAGCTGTTGGTCATCCCAAAAACATATTTCTCACAGTGATTCATTTCATTTTATGGCTGAAGTGAAGTGCGCAGACCCTGATTTTTTTTAAAGCAGTGGTCTTCAAAGTGGGATACAGTAAGTGGTACTTTGAAGGGAAGGAGGGGGGAGGGCAAGATGTAGGCTCACGATCCCGCACAAATAATTAAAAAAATTAAATTTGTGTTTGTCTAATTTTTGTTAAGTTCACTTGCAATTCACTGAGTTATCATTAAAATACGCAAATTTGTAATTAAATTTAGTTTTAGTTAAATTGATTTGTAATAATTTTTTTTATTTAATTCTAATTAAAAATGTAAATTTTTAACTTACATTTAGTTTTACGTAATTTGTAATAAAATTTAGTTTATTTAGCTCTAATTAGAAATGCAAATTTGTATTCTAACTTAAATGTATGTATATTGTTTAAATAGCATTATTCATATTATATATTTAATATTATTTATACATACACACACACACGCACGCACGTACACACACACACGCACACATATACACACACACGTATAGCCACACATATATATATATATATATATATTATATGGGTACAACTTTTCTCTTAAGACTAGCCGATCAAAAGTTTTGGAGATTTCTAGTCTAAAACACTGACAATCAAATGTTGAAACAGCACAAATGTAATGAATATACCAAAAAAAAAAATGTTTTTCTTTTTTTTACATTATTATCTTTTCTTTATTTATATCGTTTATTTGAAATGATGTGTGGGGCAACATTGCATGGTTTCTCAGAAAGGGATTTTAAATTTGGCTGATTCATGGATTATAAGTTAATCAATTTCTGAATTCCTTGGTGTGGATTATAGTCCAGTGCGCTCTTTTCTTATGATAAAATTTTTTTTTATTTCCAATGGCAGATTATGAACAATTACAGCAATAAAAAGAACAATGAAAAATAAAAAGAACAGAGAAAACAACAAAACATACTGAAACAGAGTTCATTCATCTAACATATCCCCCTATCGCTGGGCGAGAAAAGGTCTTGCTCAGAGCAGGACAGTGAAGTAGATGCGTGGAGTCCATGGCCTCTCCAGAGCTGCATATCGGGGAAGGAACAATTTTGAGTCTGTAAAGATGGTTTCGCAGGCAGCCGGTTGTCAAATTAGCCTCCATAGCGGTAAAGACATCAATATCCTTCTCACGCAGAGTCAGCAAAATCTTTGCGCACTTGAATTGAGACAATCCACCGGCATTCCACTGTAGTACTGGAAGAGTATCAAAGTGAAGGGAGGAAGACAGAATGCCAAGTTGCAGATCTTTTAGCCACTCAAAAGTGTTACCAGGTGCACCACGGGGAGGTAGATCTACTGCGCACCCACAATAGGTGCACTGCGCAATAGGTGAACTTAATTTCCTACCTACAATCAACGGTTTATGCGCTAACAATTTTTAAAATTTCATGTTGTGGACAGACCACCACAACATAATCTGCGGCCCTATTTCTTTCCTTGAAGCTACATAAAATACCCGTTTCAAAATAAGTTTTGTCAACAAAAAAATTCGCCCGGTATTGCGTAAGAGAAAAATAAATTAGGAAAAAATTTTCAAAGAGCATTTTGGAAACATAAAGAAAGAAAGTTGTGGAAACAGAATTTCGTAAAATCAGATGCGCATCTGCTGACATCATTATGTGCTGGTGGACGAAAAGAACCAAAAGCGCTTTTTACAAAAGACCAATCTAATTAATTATGAACCTTGATTCCGGTCACAGTTTAAAATTGTTTTTTAGCAGGTAGGAAGATGGCAAATCCTCCGAAAAGTGTCGCCTGTTTGGTTTCATCTTAATTGCATATCTTTTCTGCAGTTTCTGATATTTTAAAAATTATAACGTGTTTATATATATATGTATATACTTGTGCCAACCAAAATACTCTTTTATGTCATGGGCACGAAAATAGAACTTGATGGATAAGAATAAGAGATTGATTATACGAGGTCTTTAATTACGTCTTACTCTTATTGTCTTATGCCCTGCGGATAATACGACACGGAGGAAACGACGGTACATAAAATTTTTCCGCAAAGATGGGCTTTGTTTTCTTGATGACACTATATAAAACTTTGGCACAAATGGATTATCAATATTTTCATTTCTCATACTAATATAACAGTTGGGCTGACATGTTCGTAGGCTGACACATAGATGACGCTACTAGTATTAAATCAATATGATTTTTAATTAGCTCTAACCTTCAAACGACACGTATATCAATTTGACAGCTGTTGTACAACTATTATGTGAGTTAGAACATTTTTAGTGGAGCAACTTTTGTTAGTTTGAAAAGATGGATAAAAGGAATTTCTTGTGTTTAATAAAGCATTGCTTTTTGGAGAAAAAAATACTATTGAAGCCAAAGCTTGACTTGATAAACATTATTCGGACTTTGCACCAGGAAAATCAACCGTAGAGAAGTGTTTTGCTCAATTTAAACGAGGCGAAATGAGCACCGAGGACGATGCAGTGGACGCCCCACAGAGGCTGTTACATCAAAAAAGTCCACAAAATAATTTCTGATAACCGTAAAGTGAAGTGGATTGAGATAGCTGAGACCCTAAAGATATCAAAGGAACGTGTTGGACATATCGTGAATGAATATTTGGATATGCGAAAGCTCTGTTCAAAGTGGGTGCAGCGCAGAGCAAACAATCGACCCAAAACAACAACGAATGGGTGATTCTAAGCAGTGTTTGGAGCTGTTCAATCGTTTCGTCGATATGTGACAATGGATGAAACATGGCTCCTTCATTTTCACACCGAGTCCAATCGACAGTCAGCCGAGTGGACTGCACGTGATGAACACTAAAAACTATAACTCACATACTACTAGTGCAACAGCTGTCAAATTTATACACGTGTCTTTTGAATGTTAGGGCTAACTAAAATTCATATGGATTTAATACTAGTAGCGCCATCTATGTGTCAGCCTACGAACTTGTCAGTCCACCTGTTAACGATTGTCAAATTTTCGTCTGTCAATGGATTGAAAGGTGGCAGATTTTAAAAAAAAAAATTCGTTTCATTTAGAATTTGTGCATTAAATAATTTGAACTTTTTAAACTTTTACGATTGTAGATTTTTATTTATTTTTAAATTATTACTTGCACTTTAGAATAACTGTTTTATTTATTTTGTATATCCATGAAAGATATCCGGTAAATCCATCATGTTGTATTTCTTACCTTTGATAAGAAGATGAAGGTTTTTTTTTTTTCCTTCCCTTTCGCACAAGATTCTGTCGATTTTTGTTGGCAAAAGGTATTTTTGGGGCTGCAACTTATAGACTTGATTTATTTTGATATTTTTGAAGCTTTCAGATAATAATAATAATAATAAAAGGACCACATATTATATGTATAATTGTTCTCAGGAAAAAAAAAGGTTCAAAAATATTCTCCATGCGCAGATATTTTTCTTAACGTGCAATCAACGGATTACAGGGGAATGTTACAGTGGAACAAACGACCTGGGCGGTCTGATTTCTAAGTGTTGGGGATCCTACGTCGAAACCCGACAGGCGAAGACGAATCGAAAATTCCCATCTCTGTGCTGGGAGGGGCAGGGTGCATCCGTAGATCGGAAAGTCTTTCCGTTGGGAGGAACAAGACTCCATTTTCGAATGTTAAATGACGTTTGCCCGAAGTCCCCGCCTTTGGGAGGCACAATAATAATGAAATGGAAGGCTTTGCACTCCGTGGAACATCGACAGAGAATCGAAGCCAAGGCATCTCCTTGCCCGCGACAAAGGATATTCCCTCGGGGAGGAAGGGGGTGCGTGCTGTCCCGAAGGGAGGATAACAGGGTTACAGCCAGTGCAGAAAGCCTTGCAGTGCTCATCACTAGGAAGTAAACAAACCATCTTTTTGTTCCTTCTTCACTTGACAGGAGAACTTTAAGTACTTATATGACGATTCAGAGAAGGAATCCTGATGGCTGCTCTGTATACCGTAGCGAGCTCATTGCTGTAAACGAAGGCCTTGACTACATTGCGACTGTTACTGCAGGAAAGGAAATCTGGATTCTAACTGATAGCAGGAGTTCTATTCAGCACTTGGCCAGTTGGTTCAGTTAGAGATAGGGTAGGTGTATCTATTCTCAAAAAGCTAAAACACCTTTCAGTGGATCATCAGATCCCAATACAGTGGATCCTCTCCCATGCCGACCTTGAGGGGAATGAAATGGCAGATGTATTGCCCAAAGCGGGTGCTAGTGAGGTATTGCTTCCACTTGAGCCCCTTACCTACACAGAGATTTACTCACAAGCTATGTTAAATGGAAAATCTGTTTGGTCTACTCCCCCAGTGCACCAGTGGTATCGGGGCCATCGACCTGGCGGTACTTTGTCATTTAATTGTGACAAACTGCAATCCCCGCTTGCTCAGTGGACACCTCAGGACTATGACTTTCTCAGCTGGTTTGAAAGCTTGCACCAAGTGCTCCTCTGAGCAGGCTTCACCATCTCACATCTTGAGGCTCAGATGTCAGGATCTCCTTGAGAGTTCGTTGAGAGTCTTGGACTTTCTTCGGGTATTTGGATTCATATACCCAGTCTAGCCCCGCTGGAATTTGGGATAGGCGACGAAGAAGAAGAAGGAAAACTTTGAGTGGATATCCAAGAAAAAGTCGCCTTAGGTCATTTTTCATCACAGCTGATAGACCCGTTTTGTGTTACAGTGACAATGCGCGCGATTAGCGTACAAGAGGGCTAAGGTACGAATTCCGTTGGTGACTTTTTTCAGTTATTGCTTTCATAAGCGGAAAGACTCGATGTATGTGTATAACGCCTCGCGTATCGATGGTCAAACTGTCGGGTGAGGGTTTTCTGGGTTATGCAGGACGATTACACCTAAAAACCTCTCGTTGTTGAGTTTTTTTAGGGCTACAGTGGAACAAGAGGATCACCGATGTCAAGTAACGAAAAAAATATCCGCCTTCAGAAATGAACATATTTTTACTTTAATAAATGTCATTAGAAAGATTATTCTGGCCTGCAGATTTATCATGCTCCTTCTCAGCAGCGACATAAAAGATTTCGTTTTGTCTTCATTTGTAAGGTTTCCAAATCTAGCTCTCCTAATACCCTAGGGGCCTGATTGGCGAGTGGCTAGCGCTCTGGCTCTCGGTTTTTTCGAATCCGGGCGGTGCTTTAAAGTGCATTTAAAATTAGAGCATGGTGTAATGAACATTTATCAAAGTTGTTATCACAAAAAAAAAAGGCCTTACTGACATTATCAAAATATTTTTTTTTTCCTTCTGCAATTACGTTACTGCTCCTTACATATTGAATTGAAATTCGTGAATGATTTAGTTTTATATGTTAGAATTGTCTTTAAAAAATCAAGTCCAGGAAGGAAAAACAATTCTTTTAATATGCAAATATTATGTAAATGTTTTTTTTTTTTTTCAGTTTTTGAATATCGTGAGAAAATGTATTTCGAGACAGCCACCTCAGGTTGATTTAGGAATAATCATCCATTTTACTAAAACGCTTGCCATTTCACTTCTGTCCAATCCTATCATTAAAATGAAGTTTAATTCTGCAATGCAGCTTGTAAAATCTCAACCTATTGTAAGATTTAATTATTATTAATATGTAACAGCGAGAGGTCGAGGTTATAACTAGTAACTGTGACCAATAACTGGAACCTGAACGGTGTATTCCAGTGTGGTAGGCAGTTGCCGTGAGATCTTGAGGCCACGAGGTGAACGCTAGAGCGTCAGATCAAAACAGACGGATCCGGGACCGGCTCTTGGCTTTTAGATATCAATACTATTGTAGCAGAGGCACAGGGTGCCATGTGTACGTATGTATTCATAGTGTAAATAAAAAGTAATGTAAATAGAAAGAGAGTATTTCATCCTGACACGACGAGCTGCTAGTATAGTAGCTAACACTATACTATAACTATAACAGCTTCAAGAAGATGGACACTTCCAGGATCAAGGGAACACTTTAATTTTTATTTACAAGCATTATAAATATATATACATAACTCAATTTTACAATTAAAAAATGAAAAATAAAGATAATTTGATTCCCAAGTGCAGTTCCTCAAGGTCGGTGACTTTCAGAGTTCTCGAGTGGCTCATTTTGTAAAATGGGCTGAAACCCCGCCTATTCAGTCATTTCAGAGAAAGCGACACTCTTTGTAGACTCGTCACAGAACTCTCTCCTTTCTTCTCTCAAAACCTTCCTTTAAGACAATCCGTCAACTTCCATCACTTCTCACAGGAGTAGATATTTCTTAGTTTGTGGTCTATCACCCATCACGATGCAGCAACTCACGACATAGTCCATATTCCATCTGTAATCATTTCGACCTCTGAAGATCAAACAGACAAATGCTAATTTCACGAGGTCTCATTATCCATGACACTGATTATTTGCTATCAGGTTTGAGTGACAGGGTGTTCTCATTAGTAGAAAACACCATTTGCGTGTAATATATAATTATCCATAACACTGCTTATCTGCTGTCAAATTTGAGTGATAAGTTGTTATTATACATGTTAAAGAATATACATTTCTCTCTACAGGGGAGCGAACACATCTCCATTTGGGAAAAATGTTGCATACCATTTAGAATGCATAATTATTAATACTAGAATAATAATATATATAATTATAATTATTAAATTAATGCATAAGTATTGTAATACTTAATTATATATCACATTTTTTAAAAATTATATTGATTTCTGTAAAAATTTCGAAAAATCGGGCTAGCTTTAAAGCAGAAGCCCATAAACTATTTCTAGTGACAACAAATTATATTTAGAAATTTTACAATGACCCACAAAATCAATGGAGATTGATAGAAAAAAAATTGAAAACAACGCATTTTCATTGTATTGACGTTACAAACTTTCATTGAAAAGAAATGTGATTTAATTAATATTTTATTAATTAATAAAAATTAATAAAATTAAAAATTAAAAAAGACAACCTTTGATTTTAATATTTTTATTGCACAACAACATTTAAAAAAAAAAAACATACTAAACAACATTATAAAACAAGACGGCATTGTACGTTTAACATTGTAATATTTGTCAGATAATTACAAGAACCAAAAAAATTGGATGAAATTGATTTCAAAATTTATATTGTACAACAATAGCAATGAAAAAAAAAAAAAAAGCATCTAGAGCATAAATCTCAAAGCAATTAATTAAGTCAAGTACAAAAAAAAAAAAAAAAAAAAAAAAAAGTTAAAAGAAAAACAAAAAAAAAAAACATACTCATGGACATTGTAAGACAACACAACATTTTACACTCGAAATACATTGTAGACAGGGTAAAAGCATGCTAAACAACAACATTTTTTTTTTTTTTTGTTTAAAACACATTATAAACATTGCCAAAACATGCTAAGCAACATCATAAAACAACACAGCTTTATATGTTTAAAATAAATTATAAACATTTTCAAAACATGCTAAGCAACATTGTTAAACAGTACAACTTTATATGTTTAAAACACATTGTAAACATTTTCAAAACATGCTAAGCAACATTGTAAAACAACACAACTTTATATGTTTAAAATACAAATACAATGTTAAATTAAAATACTAATACGATATTTTTACAATGTTGAAAATACAATTTAAATATTGTAGAAGCATAAACAAAATAAATAAATAACAAATGACAATTGCCCTCAGAGAACAATTTCATTGTTGTTTTATCTGAGGTGTCAGCAAAGTTCCTTCGCGTCATCTCAACGTTTAAATGTTGGGAGAGTGACAGTGACAAGACGTTGGCAGGTGAAAATTGCTGGTGGCCATTTCTGTCTTTTTTTCTGGAAGGGGGGGGGCAATAGAATAAGCGTACGTTATTGCCGGGGAGTGCGCGGCGTGAAAGTGACCCGGCGCGGTGGCAACCCCCCCCCGCAAAAAGGGCCCAGCTTAATCCTATTTGGCGCTTTCCGCAGTTTTGCGGGACTCTAAGTAACTCGGAGAGTGCGATTCCGCAAACCATACTTCCACCCCCAAATGACGTCCCCCCTTTTAACACTCAGGGGATTTTTTCTCCCGCAACTGCGGTGGCGAAAGTCCCTTTGCAGCTCTTCGGGTGAAATTTGCAACATTTCGCCTACAAAACCAAACAGGACGGGGAACCACATAAGAACTTTGCATTTTCTATGTAAGGAGTACATGCTTTCTACTATTAGCCCGCTTATTTCGGCTCAACTACAATATATACATATGGGGCCTGAATGGCCGAGTGTCTTCAGCAGCGCTCGGTACCGGGTTTCGGGTTCGAGTCCCGGCGGTGCCATGGATGTTTGGAGTGGTTCGGAATCCCCTTTAAACCAGGTCCCGGTCTAATAGGATCGTAGAGAGTTGCGGGGGCATTGTGACTCCGCGTCCGTGGCTTATTTTTGGATTACACGCGCCCCTGGGTAATGCAAAGTGAGTAACGTCTGTGCAGCGCTTGCCTTAAGGCATCAAGACCAAGCTGTCTAAGTGCTTGCCAACTGCATTAAAAAAAAAAAACAATATACATATGAATATATATTTCTTTATTTATTAATCTATCTTATTTATGCTATATATATAACCATACACAGTCCAGTCACATTAATGTGACCACCACCTGTCACATCAACGTGAAATAACCCATCACAAAAAGGGAGGCGGCAGAGAAATCGGCTGAACAATTTCCTCATTTAAACACATTGCAGAGTGTCGCTACCGGCCTGCTTTGTCTGAATGCGGTTAAAAAGCCAATCACTTGCATTTCTAAGAACCTTCTTCCTGTCGTTTAAATTACACGCCTGTGCACGTCGCCTCTTAGTGTAGCAATTTTAATGGCCTTAATGTATATACTGTTATTTATCATATATAACTAATTCAGTTCTTTGGTTTTTGTGTTCATATATTCTGTTCTGTGTATGTACAGTGTGATTATTGCATCACCCTCTAACCACACTTAGTTTTTAACAATTTTTTTCAATTTATTTTGATATTTTAGACGGTTGTCTCATATATAGCGAGAATATTTCAAAATTTGATTTTTGTGTTCATGTGTTGTATTCTTTGTACAAGGAGATTATAAAAATACTTTCTGGATATATGAGTAGAAACTGAACAAATTTTTGACTTAAGACATTTTGAATGTGCGCTCAAGAATCAAATGCAAAAACAGCAATTAAACTCTAACAGTTACGGTTATTAAAAAAAATTTCGAAAATTTCAAAAATTTCAGCACCTACTTTTTTTTTTATTATTGCTATTATTGGAATGATTTACACAGCCAAAAATATCAAAATAATGTTGGAACAGTATTTGTAGCTCGAAAAATCTCCGAACTAGAAAATTGAAGAAGAAACTCGAAAACATCCAATAGCTGAGAAGCAACAGAAAGCAAAACATTTTTAATCTATTTAATAAATTTTTCTACTTGGCTCATCACATACTAATGACGCTTTACCGTGACAATTCAGGCGGATAGCACTGAAGCCCAAATAAGTAAAGAGGGAATCTCTTAAACCTGACGTTGGATGGCATCTTTCAAATCAGATACAGTGTGCCGATTAGATATATTAGAAGATAGACACCGATTAGAAGTCAATATTAACAAAAAAAAATACAAAAAAAAAATCCTGTGGTGCTCATTATTTATAGTTAATATTCTTAGTTCTGATGTTCGTTTTTGGCACTCGGCGTTATTATTTCGCCAGTGTATTATAATTTCGCAAATAAAACTACTCATTTTCATCTAAAACGAAAAATCTTATTGTGAAAATTATTTTTTTTTCCGTACGCTTAGTCTATATCAGGGTCTCAAACTACGGCCCGCCAGTGTCATCCGTCCTCCGCGACAGCGAATAGCTTATTGATGCTGTAATAAGTTGGATATAAAAACACATAAGACATAATGGCCGAGAAATTAAAAACGGTTTTTAGCCCTTGGTACTTACTGAGTAAACAGTATGGCCCTTAAGTTTGAAAGTTTGGAGACCCTGGTCTATATAAACGA